>JAZHYW010031479.1:0-183239 GCA_037355805.1 Ixodes ricinus | reverse complement strand
TTTCCTTATATTACATTAGAGCAACAGGAGAACACACCAGCCATTTACCAAACATGGAAAAATGTGTAGCAGCTTCTGTGTTGCCAAACAATGAAGATGAGAATCTGCCAGCTTCCAGAGATACTGCCAGAACAGTAATCACCACGAGAGTAAGAGCATCTCTCACGGGTGAGATGGTAATGCGAAGTTACCTCTATGGTCCAGAACACCATGATTATAAATATTCTTTGTTTAAATATTCCCTCCATCTTCTAAAGTCAGCATTTGTATGGTCAAACAAGCAGCTGAAGACGGTGAACTACCTGGTACTAGGCTTTCAGTTTTTGCTCAGAATTTCAGAGGATCTGCACTGCCAACCGTGCCTAGCAATGAAAAGTGCCCCGCAGAGACAACGCCGGCGGAAGGAAGCCCTCCCAGCTTCGCCACACAGATCTAGCGACATCAGCAGTCACGCCGGGGTTTGTTCGGCTTGCCGATGGCCAGCGAGTTCCTCTTGTTGATGGGGGTCCTGATGATCCAGACCGTTTGATCATGCTAGGCACGCGAGGCAATCTCTTGGCCCTAGAAAAACAGCCCCCCACTGGTTATCTAGATGGGTACGTTTAAATCGTTCCACCTACCATCAACTGTACACTGTTCACGCGCTGACATCAGGTAGAGTGGGTGTCACTGGTGTACTGTCTGTTGAAGCGTGGCAGAACACAGCCACCTACACGAGGGTTTTCAACAAGCTGCGGGAACTGCAGCCTGGCTTGTCACCGGAGAGCATCATGTCTGACTTCGAGCAGGCGGCCATTATACATGCTTCCTGGATTGGTCTTCCCGACAGCAACTTGTTTCTGCTTGCTTCTCCCACCTTAAGCAGTCGAATTCAGCGCCTAATTCAAAAGTGTGGACTCATGCAAGGCTACAGAGTGGAGTCTCGCTTTCGTCGAGGCCGTGCAGCTTGCTGCCGGCGTTGGCATTCCTGAAGCCCAAGAGATGTTGCACAATCGTTAGATCACAGACAGCAGTGTTTTCTTGGTCATTAATTCGGCGTGCGGAGAAATGCCGCTTCATAAATTAAAAGTTTATAAATCGCTACAGTGTGACAAGAGTAGTCTTCTGCGTCGGGCATGCTTGCTTAAAATAAAAGCAGCGCCAAACGCCTAAAGACAAATAGGAAAGATTTTCCTCTCGTCTGCCATCGTACGGCATGCATCACCAACTCCGCCCAAGTGCATACTATTCTACTTTAAACAATTTGCGGTTTGTTAGTGAACATATTCAGTACAGATTTTGTACATTACAACCGCTTCAACGTTTTAGGGTTGTGGCTGCCGACGTCACAAACGTAGATACCATTATCAGTCTTAGCTTTCAGAGGTCCTCGTGAGTTCAATTTCAGAGTTTTAATTTGGTATCCGACACAAAGACCTTACGTGCGTTGAGGAACTTGCCTGTGAACATATTCATGGCATCTGTATCTCAACGTGTCTCTACAAGTAGATGCAAATAATGCTCTTATATTTAACTTTTAATTGGGTGGCACACTAAAACTGGCACACAAATGATTGGTTACCGCAGGATTCGAAGACAACCAGGACCATGTGAGCAACCAGGATGAGAGCACATCTACAGTGTTCCAAGTACTTCAAGCGCACCCAAATTGGCGTGGCCTTCGGATGGAACCCGGGTACCCGCCGGGGAACCGCCGCTTTCTCCCGTTGCTCTGGAGCTGCCATGAACGCGTCGTGGACGACCTTCCAAAGACCAACAGCAGCAGCATGGCACAGGAGTGTTCAGTCTGCGATCGTTGTTTCAACATCCAGACCCCTACCGGCTCGTCGAAGCTTTGAAGACCAGCAGAGCCTCACCCAGCAGAAGATCGTCGACGGCCAACGAGGACGCATCCCGTCGGGTTCGAAGGCGTACGCCAGAAAATCGCTAAGACCACAGAACATTCCTGTCTCAGCATGAGACGCAGCCCCACATATCGACACGCTCCTGGGCTGTCGCTTTTTTTACTCCATGTAAGATATACGTAAAACAAGAGCTCATGTCAAATAAACCGTCTTTAGATTTTCTCTCTACTTTCTTCAATTATTTCTTTCAGTTGCGGTCGGTAAATATGGCGCGGCATTTGTATGGTTATAAATAGTGCTCCATGTCTTCAGGTATATACCGATAATCACCGAAAAAAGAATCCCCGAGGTTTTTTTCCTGAAATTGGTAAGAACCGAAAAACACCGAATTGAAGCATGCTTTGAAGAAGAAAAACCGCGGTTTCACGGGAGGAAACTTTTATAAATAACTTTCTTTTTTTTGTACAACGCAAGCATTGACCGCACTGAACTGTCTGCGACGCTACTTGTTTTTTCGGAAGTCGTTTCTATGTGCTTTGTTTACTAATAAACAACGCATATAACGTCGTGTTTTCAAGAGCGCGTCAAATATATATTTGCTTTTACCACATATAAGCCCCGAAACCCCGATTTGTGATATCACAACTAGGCACCGAATAACACCGAATTCGGGCAAAAAGAAAATAAACGTCGAAAAATAACCCCCGAATGTGAAGAAAAATAAGTAGCGAAAACACGGAACCCTAGTTATAAACTAACATCAACGAATTATCAATCAGTCGCAAGAGGACGACAAGGGATTCAACTCCACTGGCATGGGGTGGGAAGGTTTTACATTATAGGTTACAAAATATAACACCGAAAACAAGCAGGCGCTTACTCACGTGTTCTTTTGACGCTGTGCTGTTCTGTCACGTGCTTTTCTGTCGCCGTGCTGTTTCGATGCAGTGCTGTTTTGACGCGTGCTGTTTTGACCCCGTGCTGTTTTGACGCTGTACTGTTTTGACGCTGTGCTGTTTTGACGCGTGCAGTATCGACCATGCTGTGTTGTCGTGTGCTGCTTTGTCGTGTGTTGTTCTGTCATGGTGCCCCTTCTCCGCGCTCCCGAAATGACAAAATGTGAAACCAAGGACAATTTTGTCTTCGATTCCTGGACAATCTGACGTGCCGTACATCAGAACGCCACAATGCATCCGAGCCTTTCGATCTTTCGTACCTTGCGATTGCCTACAAACATTTCATGATCGCAAATAACTGGAAGTGGGCCTTTACGTTAAATACACTAGCGAAGCGATCTGCAGCATATGAATGACGTTGTCACCCTAACGTCAAGCAGTGTTGGCGGTAACGCCTTACGTTTTTGGTCACGTAGTAACCTACTCCTCACGTTTTCTAAACAGTAACGGGTAACTTCTTACTTTACTTATTTCTAGTAACGGCTAACATAATTACGTTACTTGTTACACCTTCTTCCTAAACCTAAAAAAAGTACGCTTTAATTTTTTTTTGCGTTTCCATACATCGTTTTATTTTAAGTCCCGACGCAGCCGAAGCTACGAGCTGATGGAACCAATCAGACGGCGTCTAAAGGACACCGTCACGGTATTCGTCATGTTTCTGTACGTGTTATATCATCGCTGAACCAATCATAAACAAAAGAAGCTCAGTAACTTGCGCTTTTGACAGTTCTTGATTCGTCCCATTAGCTTGCAGTGTCGGCCGAGTCTGGATTTGAGGTGAAACGATGTATAGGAGGACAAGTCATTAATTATTGGCCTCATCCCACATATGCTAAAGAATTTTGCCTGCCCTTTCCCCACGCCTTGTGAGCGCGCCACTTTAGAAAAACCCCAACGCTCACGCCCTTTGTCCCAGTGTCGAAAAACCGCTGTCGCCAGAAAAAAACTCTGTTACCGTCCATTTATAAATAAAAAATCAACGCCGCAAGAAGAACGTGCGTTGCATTTTATCGGCAGCGGTAACGTTTTTTTTTTAATATTTATTTTGAGGTAACGTAGGTCCGTAACGCGTTACTTTTTATTTGCAAGTAGGCGAACAAATAACGAAATCTGTAATTTCATATTTTGGTTCAAATGGCGTCATACTTAAACCGAGGTGTACTGCTACAACACTGGTCTCGACGCCAGTGTTGTTGGCGTTGCCAGAAAAAAGTACCGAAATTCGTTACGTGTTTTGTTACTTTGTTTTTTTCGGTAACGCCAACAACACCGGCATCGAGCCAGTGTTGTAGCAGTACACCTCGGTTTAAGTATGACGCCATTTGAACCAAAATATAAAATTACAGATTTGAAATTATTTGTGCGAGAACTTAGCATAGTCTGGCGTGTTTCCCGGGCGAAGCCGTAACAGCTGGACTCCAAGCCATTGCTCGGGGACACTCGTTGACGCCATGACTCTCGCGACTCATCACAGGTGACATACGTTAGCTACAGTACACCGTTGTACGCATATTTAAAACTAATCGGTTTACCCCTACATATCTAATTTCATTTCAATTATTAAAATGAGGGGAAAGAATTTTTAATGGACTTTTTAACGATATTCTCGCTATCGCTAGACACTGCTGGGTAAAGTTTTTTATGGCAGCATTTTTGTTAAGCTGCAAGAGAGCTGGCGGGCCACGGCAGCTTGACCAACTGCAGCTTCGCTGTTACCTTGCCGCTTCACCAGGAGATGCATAGAAAAAGTGATCTAGAGGACGTTCGTGAGTTCTTTGCTAAAGACGAGGCCCAGCGGACATGAGTAGAACAACTATACACTTGGCTATCTACACGAAGAATCCCCATTGATGTGAAGTCAAAAGTACCAGGGATTTGTGCAGCCCTTGGAAGCGGATGCATGTATATCATTCGAGACTGTTCTGTTCTCGACCTTCTCATTTGGGCCTCTCTCAAAAGAACCGTTCTCCAAAACGTCTTTCTCGCTTTCGGGACAAAGGCAGTATTTGGTCCGTTCTGATTCAGATCCTTCGCGTTTCATCCTAAGAAAAAAAATAAAAAATTGGCGGCTATTTTTTTTGAAGTCTCATTGAAGCAATAAAAGCAAGAAAAAAACAAGAAAGAAAAAGGTGTTTTACAAATAAACTTTACAAGAGCACAGAGTCAGTGAACCTGAGGCTATGCCACTTGTGTTTCCTTCGAAATTTCGAACCACTGACAAAAGGGCGTGTTCGCCCTTTTGTCAGGATGTGTGTGCGATTGCCTTTTAGAGTCAAAAGTTCCTTTTTCCAGGACAACGGATGACGGCACCCGGACTTCATTTTTTTTATTAGTAAAACAATAAAATAAATTCTGAATATCAGAAAGAGAGGAATTTAACAAAAATGAACTGCGATGAACCAAGAATTTTCAGCAAAAAAATGAACTCCAAAAAACGCCCTCCGAATTTTGCGAAAAAAAAAAGAGAAGGAAAATATCTTCGAAAACACGGGATTTTACCTATAATGCATGGAGTGCATTAAAGGGAATTGGTGTGACACGTGAAGTATATTTTCCCGCTAAATTTAGCAGGCAAACGGAATGGTTCTATTGGTCACGTGACGTCAGTTCACGTGCGACGTCAATTTCCCCCCTGCTAAAATTTAGCGGGGAAACTCGATTGGTGTCTAGGACAAAAATAAGACGTGAAATTTCTCTCTAAATTTAGCGGGTAACTGAATTTCCCGCTAAATTCTGCGGGGAAACTGGAACTGATGTTTTGGCCACAAGACGTGAATTTTCACGGTATAGGGATCACGTGACGTCTGGTGACGTCACATGGCTCCCCCTTTCCCACCAAATGAAGCCGGGAAATTCAACAGACTTTTTTCGAAAATCGCTGCATGCAACACCTGGCAACACCGCGCGAGCGTCGCATGTTGGGAACTAGTTGGTCAGGAGCGGGCGAGGTGGCGGACCGTATGGTTTGGTTTGCATGTGTCAACGTATCGACGCGTGCAGGCGCTGACGACGAACCGTGCACAACCTGCCGATTATATCGCCTCCTTCCGCTGTAAGTACCCCCTTACGTACTCAAAACCAAGCTGTGCGGTGTAAATGATCTGACTACCGGGGTTACGGCGTTTCAGTGGTTTGAATGCTAAATTCAAAGAGCAAAGTCTGTCCCGGAACAGATCGAAATCTTAATTTCACGTAGGAATCAGCGTTTTTAGCCTTTGTACGCGTACACGGCAATCAACGTGCGTACATTTGTGACAAAATGTTTCCCTATGACGAAATTACCTTGCAAGCTGCAGCGGAGATTTTCTGTGAAACATAGGTTGACACTGTAGCGGCCGCTTTCGATCTCCCAGTGTTGCAAACAGCCGTGATTGAGAGGATGCTGCGCACAGAACTCGCGTTTCCTGTTGCATTGCAAACCTCTATTTGAACCTCGTAGTGCAAGCACTTAATAGTGAATTTCAGATCGTTTTCAGAGGCCCCCATGCGCTTTGGGTGCGCGCTTCAAAGCATGCTTCGAACTGGCAGCGCGAGCTCCCGCTACGCATAGCGTTGCCTCAAAACACGATCTACTAACACTTCCTATTATGCATTGCGAATTTATACTTCGTGTCATCTTACCGTGGATGAGCGCAAAGGCTACGAGCGCTAGATTCTTGAGTTGAGCGGCGGCTTGGCTGCACGAGCGCTCGAGCATCTGGGCCACCTGTCAATGCTATCCACTGCGCTTGTAGCTTTTGCGCTTAGACCATGTTAAAATAGTGAGGGGGGGGGGGATGCGTTGTATAAAACGGGAAAAGGGGGTTTAATGCCTATGCAGATTGTTATCCTTCAGGAAGGGGAAAGACTCGCATAGGCAACGGGGAAGGGGGAAAGAAAGATGTGAGAGGGGTTTGTTAAAAAAAGTTGGCCGCAAATATGCGGAAGGATGCCAATCAATCAACATATGTGAGGGGAAAGTTGGAGAGGAAATGTAGAGCGTTGGCAGATCATAGCTCATGACAACTTGTGATTAAGTCACATGTCGCAAAACAGCGACGCGTGCAATCTAGCTGGTAGTTGTGTCTCTTTCAGATTCATGACTCACACAGGTCTGTCGCGTCGCCGCGAAGCGGCGGCGCGATTAAGTTCGCGTTTCACGGCTACCACAATTTTCATTTTAGATTTCAAAATACTCTGGTACCATAAGTAGTTGCAGTTCAAGAGGGTTCAGTCGTTTTCCGCTTCATCGGAGGAATGTGAATGTTAGAGGCGGTTCGAGAGGTTGGTTTCATGGGCAAAATCCAGTAATGCCCGGAAAACCACCTTCGCCTGTTGCTTGCATACCGGTAGGAAATAATAATTCCTAGTTGTAGTCACGTGCGCACCAGTCCTTTGAACACATGCCATTAGTGTTTGCCGAGCAGAGTTGTATTCTGAGCAGTGCCAGAAGATGTGGTCCAGATCTCCTATTTCTCCGCATACGTCGCAGTCGGGGCTATTTGCTTGATAGGACCTTCCAAGCGGTGCAAATTCTCCTTCGTGAAGGCGCCGTTAGTTCGAAGTCGATGCAAAAGCGTTGAGTCTCTCCGTGTCAACTTGGCGTCCCCTGGGCTGTTTCGGGGTCTGGATGTCGCCTTCGGAGACTACGCGCTATGAGAAGGCGTGCTTCATGAAATCGTCGTAAGTCCTGTGTGGCTGACAATAGGTCTTGTACCCTTGATGCCAGAGTATCTGCTTGTTCATTTCCATGAACTCCCCAGTGGGATGGAATCCACTGGAATGCGAGCTTCCAACCATTGTCCTCCAGCTCTGTTGCTAAGTGACGCAGTTTCCTGAGCTATCAGGGGAGCGTTCTCGGTGTCAGCGATGTAATTAAGAGTTCGCGCGGGAATCCGTCAGGATCACAGCTTTTCCGGCAGCAGGATGTTTTTTATCACTTCGTTTCCAGCTTGGGTCCAGACGCAGCCGATGCTACAAGCGCGAGCTCCGCAGGCTTTCAGCGTCCCTGCCAAGCACGCGCGCTCGTGCAGTGCAAGCACGGTTCAGGGTCACATGCTCGCGCTTGTAGCATCGGCTGCGTCTGGACCCAAGCTGAAACGAAGTATAGAGGCCCGCTATCGCTCCGGGCGCGCGCTTCCAGAGCATGGCTCGAAGTGGCAGCGCGAGCTCCTACACATAGCGTTGCCTGAAAACACGATATACTAAAACTGTCTAGTGACACTGAGTACAGACGCGACCGGCAAGTAATGAAAATAAAAATTTAGAATAAAATACAAAGAACGCCACCCTCACGAGAATTGCAGCTGTACGCGACGACGCCAATTAACGACTCCACACGGCACACGGCCCCACGGTCCCACATCTACATGTCCAACGATTGAAACCGAAACTCCATGGCCAACTACTTCCCTGCATGCATTGCGCGGACTTCGCCGCGGTGAGGCGCTTCGTGTTTGGGAAGAAGTCTATTGGTATATAAGCCACGTGACGTAAAGTTTTACGCTAAATTTAGCGGAGAAATTGAATTGGTCTTTATGTCCCGTGACTTCAGGTCACGTACATGACATCAATTTTCCAGTTAAATTTAGCTGAAAGCTAAACTCGTGTATAGGTCTCGTGATAGCAATTTCTCTGCTAAATTTAGATGGAAATGCACGGACAGATGAACGGACGGACGGTCAAACTTTACGAATTAGGGGTAACGTTAAAAGCATTTCACGCTTTAAGAAATCAAATGGGGCCAGAGAGAGATAGAAAGAGAGAGAGAATCCACTTTATTAAACAACACAAATTTAGTGTTCCGAATGTTCGTGGCTTGGTGTACCAAGGCCGTTTGATCTTCTAGTTGATCCGACGCTAGTCAGGTACTCCAGGAAGTGGGAGAGGTGTTAGGGAGGAACGGGATAGATAGAGCACCGGGCACTGTAGAAGGCCTGCAGTGTTGTAGATTAAGGGGGCACTCAAGTGCTTTTTGGAGAATTTTGTTTTTGGAAGCTTATTGCTTGTTGGATTCATGCCAATACAAATGACCTGTTCTAAACTCAGAGCAATGGAAATACACAGGCCCTATTTTCTCTTGGGGGGTCCATCCCCTGTTCCCATCACCTTCATTAAGTTGGACCAATAAAAATAGTTCATAAACATGAGGAAGATACACAAAAGGGGGCTATAGGCTTATCCAGGAGGGAGATAAACTTCCTGGGGCCAGAGCTGACGTCTCTCGTTTCCGCGGCTCCAAGCGATTAGATGTCATCTCACGGGATCGTCCTTCACTCTCTTGCCCTACACCCTCTCCCATCGCTTTCCCCCTTTCCAATGTGGAGCCCTTCACCCTCCCCTCCTTCACCTATATACGCAAACTTCGGGTCAATAAATGTTGTTGCTAGTTGGAAGTCTTCGTTGTCCGTCCCCCTTTTTGTGTATCTTCCTCATGTTTATGTACCGTTGCCAACACGCTCGATTTGTACTTAAAAATAGTTCATTCCGTGGAGATTCCGAAAGCTAATAATATTGCTCTTTTTATGCACATCTATATTATATCTTGACAACAACGTCAGATCTCAGGGTGTAGGTGACGTAATACAGCCATTATTGTTTGAAAACGAGCGAACTATGCTTTCTCCTCGCCTTTCTACGCGAGAGTGATGCGCTCACGCAGCGAGGCGGCTCCGTCGTGGGAAGCGCCCTGCCAGCGGCTCATTTCGCCGTGAGAACGATAAGGAATCCAGCGCTGGGTCGCACACAAGGCCAGTAGCGGACTCGCCCTGTATCGATTTCTTTGGAGGTGAAGTTATATGACAGTAGGCAGTTTTTCGTAGATCGCTTCCGCCGTCCCGCAACACTTTTGGGAACCATCTGATCCGAAACTTTGCAGGCAGGGTTACACCGGCGCGCATCCGCACAAGCGGCGTCTTCGTTGCGGAAAGCCCAGCGGAGGGGGAGGACGGTCTACAAAAAGCCCCCTGTTGTGGCCAAAGGGAGAACGGCAGGGTGTGTCTTGGAATGCCCGCCTTCGGCGCGCGCTCGATGCTTTCCGCCGTGCTTTGACTGCGCCCGCGCGCTCGGGGTGCACGATATGCCGAAGCGTTGTCGAAGGCTGAGAAGCTCGCGCTGGGGGCGGCAGAGCTGATGCTCCTCTCTGCCTTTCTCACGCACAACTGATGCGAACTTCAAAGAAGAAGCATCGACTCCTGCAGGACAAAGCTAAACACTTCGTTTCAGCTCATGTCCGACCGCAGGCGATGCTACGTGCAACCGTGGGACCAACCGGACGCCGGCATTAGATCACACGACCCCGCTTGTGTCCTCCGCGCGGCACACGTGCTGAAAGCTGAAGAGGCGATTTTGCCTGCTACGGCAGAATCGGCGGTATTGTCTGCTGCAGATGTAAACGGAAACTGCATGAAGCGCTTCTGTATTTGAGGGAAAAACCACCTTAATCGTCTTCATCTGGCCTCCAAAATAAAAATAAAAAATATCTAGTTTATTTATTTATTTTAAATTTGGTGCACGGAGGCTGCTGAAATTGATTTTCCAAGTACCACCAAAGCCCCTCCTTCCCGGGGCGTGACGTCAAATTAGGGGTTTTCGGAATCTCCGCTCTCGCGCACCTTCAGCACCTGTCAAAGCTATGCACGCGCACAATTTTTCAAAAAGGTTAGAAAGAAACTTCACGACTGGTGTCAATGCGGGGAAATACACGGCACGCGCTGCCCACACGAGCAACACGCGCTTGGCGGCCCAAAGATCCTGGTATGACGTCACGACTGGTTGAATACTTTTCATGTTTTCTCGCGTTTAGTTACATCTTCGGGAAAAACGAACCCTGATATTCAGAAAAATTCGTAAGGGTGCAGGCGAGCTGGTGAATACAACCATGTTGAATTAACCTGAGACTGGGGTAGAGAAGAAACATCAAAACGTAGAAGGGAAAGAAAATAGACAGGACGACGTCTCAAACTCAGCTAACTGGTTTATTTAGTCCACCTCCTTATATAGTCTCAATCTCAAGGTCATCTCCACCAGCCTTTGTGTTTGTGTTGGTGGAGATGACCTTGAGATTGAGACAATATAAGGAGGTGGACTAAATAAACCAGTTAGCTGAGTTTGAGACGTCGTCCTGTCTATTTTCTTTCCCTTCTACGTTTTGATGTTTCTTTTCTATCCAGTCTTAGGTTAATTCAGCATGGTTGATATTCCGATTCACTGGATAAAAATACGTCAGAATGCATCTCTTTCTCGGTTTTTTTTTCGTGAATTGTTTTAGCTTTTTTTTTTACTGCGACATTTCGCACCCCGATTAGATACCAGGTGCAGCTACGCCTGATGTATTCATCAATATTAGTTGAATAGAGCAGGATGCGAGGTGTGGTAAAATAATATCATATATATACGTATATATTTACGACATGATGTTTACACTCCATGCCAAGTGTGCAGCACACATTCTGCACGATTTGTATCGCCTGACTCTTATACGAGCCTTCTGCGAAGACCCTCTTGAACCGACTTGGGGACCAAAGTTTCGAAGCCCTAGACTATGCCATTGCGGACCCGAAATCACAGGAAAACATCCACTGGGGAAAACGTGCTGAAACAGGATCGTTCGAGCACGGTGCACTGAAGGCACGGTTGCACGGTCGTGCGCTGAAGTAACAGAAGCTGCAATATTGCCCCTTCACCAAGCAACTAAACCACGTCATTTGCAAGTAAAAAGAAAAAAAATATTGTGCAACGTTTACACAAAAATGGGGTATTTTCAAAACCTGACTGTTGTGGTCGACTTTGTGCTGCGTAGGAACGATGTTGTTCTCAGTTGCAGGAACCATCCTCCAGCCTTTGGCTACGGCCAGACGTAAGCTGAAACAAAGTATAACACAGCAAAAAAAAATTGCGAATGCAGAACAAAATACATAGGGTCCCACTTACTGAGGGCTTGATGCATGGTGTAGCTTTCACGATATGTTTTTGAGCTACCGGACTTAATTTATCACAAATTTTATTTTTTTATTTTTTTCTATTTTTTGCGTGTGTGTGTTTTATAAGTGTGTGTTAGCTCGAGAGTACAGCACTCCAGTATTTTCACTTACGTCCAAACGCTTCTTTCCGGAATCTATTTCCACGAATCCAGTGAAATCGTACACGTGGGAAAGAACTGCCCACACTTCACGCTAGCAGGATGACTCAGAGGGGTTCGAAAGTGATCCTTTTTCAAAGCTGAGGTCGGTTGTGTTTCCGGCGTACCTTGTCAGTCTGCTCTCAATTGGGCTTTCTAGCGCAATTTTATTTACGGCGGAAAACGGCAGGTGCTTCTTTCCTGAACAGTGTTGATAGCGGAAGTTCATGAAGACACTTCACAGTACACGTGGTGAGGAGAGCTTCCCGAACGTCATCAAGCTTCCCTGAACGATCTGCCAAAGTCCGGAAGGTATTCGGCAGATCGGTCACTGCCATCCCGGTCTTTGGTGTGACGTGTCTTTCAACCGAAGCATTCAGAATCTGCCGAATGCCTTTGAATTTCGAACGACATTAGGGAGTTTTCGTAGTCCGTTTTAACCTTCCGCTACGCTCTCCGCATCGAGGACGCCACTACTGCGCATGCACGTCGCTGGTCTGGTCCTGAGAGTTCAGGGTTCTTCTGGCAGGTTGCGGAAAGTGTTGCGGGACGACGGACTCCGCCGTCCCGCGACACTCCGCCACCGATCTGCGAAAACTCCTTGCTGAGAGCTTTGGGGATCGTTCCGATAACTCTGATATCGATACCCGATAACGATACGATACGATGCACGCCGAAAGTCGCCGGCGGACTATCGGGTAATATTAGGGAGTTTTAGTAGATCATTCCGATAACTCAACTAACAATACCGGATAGTCCGCCGACGCCTTTGCGTATGTACCGTATCCTTGTCGGGTATCGTTATCGGAGGCATCGGAACGATTTACTGAACCTCCCGGTTATTAAAGTCATCGGAAGTGTTTAGTAAAGGCTGTTTTCGTAGATCGTTTCCGCCGTCCCGCAACACTAGAGACATTTAGTAAGACCATTCCAATGCGGAGCGTAAGTTCGTCTGCTTCATGCTCAGGGCCAACATGAACACAGAGCAGGTTGGCACAAATGACTTCTAGTGACAGGGGCTGCCATGATGTCAGAACACCGAGCTCTTATTGGTTGATTGCAAAAAAATGCCCCTGCGCAAGAAGCAGACGACTTGCCCTCCGCATATCTTCGAAAACGATAAATACATGCGCAAATTCGTCGGCAGGGTATCATTATCGAACTCATCATAACGTTCTGCTAACACCCTGCTCTCCGGAACCCGCTACGAGATTAGGAACTCCCCAAGCAGAGGGATGAAAACGATCTACCAAAACTTTCTAGGGGTTCACATAACCCGCCATCTGTCTTGGAGCTGAGAACTGTAACGGAGAACTTCAGCAGATCAGGTTTTTGTAAGAACGATATCGGAAAGCTTGGGATGACCTCAAATATTGTGGTTCAAAACACGCAACTGGACCGGTGATTGGAAGTGCCGTGTCGATTTTTCGAAACTTTAATATAATAAAGGCCTACGTGTAAACAAAAATTTCCAGGTCTCACTTCTTTTAAGGAGATGATGTTTACTTTGTGCTACGAAGAAAATTTTAAACTTCCCACATGCTAACATTGTCTCGCCAACTAAGCGTTTTATTTTTTATTTAATGGTTGAGTTTTTAGTATACGAGATATACTAAATACGCGCAAAAGGCTGCTTGCAAGGTCTATTTGACGCATATGTGAAAACAATAGTATTCATTCAGAGTATACATATCAACAATAACAATGAGAATCAAAAGCCATCCCGGTTTTTTATTTACCATAGCAAGAGTTACTTCGCTCAAAAACAACAGTAACTTTATTTATTTATTTTGTTTTGGTTGGAAATAAGCTTGGCAAAGCGCATGCACAACAAAAAGAAGTTAAAACTTCAAGCATCGTCAGATATCATGTGCCAATGATCGGTCGAGGACTAATAGCCGGAATTGACAATTCGGGTGGTGCACAAAAGCAGACGATGTCAAAAGCCCCGTGTCAAATGTCCCGCGGCAAACGTCCCGTCCTTTTTGCCCTGTTTTCAAAAACTCCAGTTTCAGAACCCAATGAGGCGAATCCCCCGTGTCAGGTGGCCGGATCCTGAGCGCGAGGGCGGAGCATTCTTGCTTTAACCAAGAGACAGTAAGTGTGCACGCGAGCTTGTGTAACATAATCATGCCGTACCCGGGACTCAGATAAGGAACAGCTGGATAAGGCTTCCCGTTCTTCAGGCGTACGCTATACACATTCATGTCATGTGACGCTAGAAGTGAGAACAAACAAAAAATATCAGCCACTGGCAAGACATTTAAAGTTAGTTTTTATGAATATGCATTGACCCAAAGCTTTTGTCGACTCTGAAGCACGCGCGGATTCACAGTTCCGAAAGTGGTTCTGTCAAAACTGTCAGCCCCCGGCCCATGGCGCCACATATCTTATTATGTATACAGCACAAAACACCAGTTCCATTCTTCTCACGTCGTTTTAAAAATATATGTATCTATCTATGTAGATTAAGTCTATAAGTCTATGTCTTGGAATACATCTGACAGCGGAGTGCATTGCTGGTCATGCAGATTTATGCAATTGGCCACTTGTCCGTAATTCTAACTTTTCCTGCGGTTCAAGTAAACTTTAATTCGTTGTTTCTTTAACTTGAAATACCCTTTGTAGATCATCAACAGATTAGGTTAAGACATAGAACAATGCTGGTAGAAGCGCGAAGAGGGTGGGACGGTTGCAGTGAGGACAGGCATTTTGGCACGGGGAAAGTGCACGAGACGGGGTAATTGAACGCGGGGTTTTCGAAACGTGGGGCTAATGACGCGGTGCCAGGGTCTCAAGCCGTAACCGAAACCGAAAACCGGTTAGGAACGAAATTTTGTCAGTAACCGGAACCGGAACGAAACCGTTATTTGAAATTGGTCAAAACCGTAACCGTAATAATTATTTACCGGTAACCGATATTAAACGATATTAACCGAAAAATCAGAATATTATTTTTTCTCAAGAATAACCTCGAGGAGAGATCATGAAATGCCGTGTCCATTTCAGAGAGTTACCGTCAGCGAACGGTGCATCTTTTAATATATTCCGTTCAATATAAATCTAGGATTAAGACAGTTGAAATCAGTGGTCAGCCTTATAATAAAAAGTATATTTCTAAATCTTCCACACTCTTAAACTCGCCACATGTATTAAGCAAGTGTTCCCTTCAGGGTATTAACTAATAAGTTAGAATTTTGAGATGTCCATCCAACTCGGTTCTTTCAAAACCAGCGATGTTCCCGACCTAGCAGTAGCCTGTATGAAGAAACCAGGTAAATTTACTATCATGCAGAGCTGGCGGAGAACAAAATGTGCTATTCATTTCGGGTGTGACTCTGTCGTTCGTCCTTTTAGTATTTGTCGGCTTGTACCACTAACTCCACCACCGACGTATGTCCTCGGTTTTCTACATGAAAGAATCATCTTAGTCCCCCCCCCCCAAATCGTCCAGTCGCCTTATAAAAGGCGACGGGGGATAATACGACCGAGGTGGTGAAAGGTGAAGAGGGTATGGAAGAGGACGTACTGAGCACAAAGTGAGAGCGCGAAGTGTTGTACTTCGCTCCGCCGATTATTTGAGCTACCTAATCCAAAGGCATCATTTGAATGCGGATGGCTTCCTGATTCCGAAATGCTATCTCGTTCCTCTATATTCACTCTAGTTAATTAAAAAAAGTAATATTTTGTTCGCTGACAAAACCAATACATCCTTCTCCTCAGTTTTTCCCCAGTTTTACCCGTCATCCAAACGTGACGTCACCGGCGGGCAGCGTACCCGCCGGTGACTGCGGGTTCGCTGCTATCTGCTATCTGCTATCTGCTATCTGAAGTTGATAATAATCTCTAGTTGTGCAAAGTATGACCTTGGCCTATGTGCTGAAGTATGAGAAAGGGTAAAAAAAATGAAAGACGTTTACAATTTCCTGTAACGCCGAATTTGAGTGCAGCTCTTGAGGAGGAGGAGGAAGGTACGGAGAGGAGGCTATGCCCCTCCTCCTCTCCTGCTCGCCTCCCATTTAGGGCTAAATGTTTCCGCTAAATTTAGCGGGGAATTTTCTTCAGCTAAATTTAGCGGGGAATTTTTCGCTATATTTAGCGGGTAAATTTTTCCGCTTTTTTTTCTGCTAAATTTAGCGGGAAATTTTTTCCACTAAATTTAGCGAGGAAATTTCTTCCGCTAAATTTGGCGGGAAAATTTTCTGTTAAATTTTGCGGAGAAAGTTTTCCGCTATATTTAGCAAGAAATTTGTTCCGCTAAATTTAGCAGGAAATTTTAAGCTAAATTTAGTGGTCAAAATTTTCCGCTAAATTTAGCGGGAAATATTTCCGCTAAATTTAGTGGGGAATTTTATCAGCTAAATTTAGCGGAAAAATTTTCCACCAAATTTTGCGGGAAATTTTTCCGCTAAATTTGGCGGGGAAAGTTTTCCGCTAAATTTAGCTGGAAAATTTTCTGCTAAATTTAACGGGAAACTTTTCCGCTAAATCTAGCGGGTAAATTTACCCATAATGCACCGCGCGGTTAGCAGGCCAACGCCGACGGCGACGGCGACGCCGCTCAAGCCGGAAACGGGTGCCTAAGAGCTGCGCTCTAAAACGGAAGCAATTGGGATTTAAGAAAACCGTTATCGCAACTTGGTACGCCCAAGTCGCAGCTCGCTAGTTTCATCAAATCGCTAGCAAATCCGTTCTCCTTCTATGAAAAGCTGCCAGTAACGCTGGCGAAGAAAGTTCGAAGAGTCACGCAATATAGTTTTTGACAAATTACCCAAGCACCACGGAGAATGCTCGGAATCGTGGGTACAGATGCCCCACACGCTCGTGTTACCTGAAGGAAAGTGCCACTTGCTTTAGATTTTCTTTAGAAAATGACTGCTGCAGATGCCAGCGCGTGTAACTACTTTTGTAGCATGCATATGCTCCTTGGTGCTTAAGTTATTTTGCAAAATTCTAGAAAAGCGCTTCTGTTCGGTTCCATTTTCAGCGTTCAAGCCTGCGGCGCATACTTTGCTCGCCTTCCCAAGCGGCGAACATGCGCATGCTGTGCTGTGACCTTAAACATGTAGACTGTGATTCTCGCAAACAATGACGTGTATTGAACGGAATGAACTGCATTCGCGTAGGCCAGATGGCAGGTTACTGTCTATGACGATCGAGCTAAAATGACAATAAAAAGAACTCCAAAACCACCAAGCCAAATATCAAGGTGTAATGAATGGCGTCTAAATTACACAAATACACCATTTATCTTCAAATAAAGAATGTTTGCTTGAAGATACAATAGTGAGTAAAGTACAGAAATGGATCATGGAATTTTTAATTCATATCAAGTTAACAAAAGTTGCTCGAAGAAAATTTTACACATACTTCTCTTTTTTTATTGTCAGAGTAGATTGCAATGCGTTCAAGCACTCATCCACGAGTGCGCATGGGTAGGAGGCAATTTTATACAAGATTTTTTTAAAGTTAGCTTTGGTTTTCCACAATTTCCATCAGCTGTAAATGTACATGCCTCCCCTCAACGACATTAATATTTTCATCTTTTTAAAAACTTTTTAGCCCCATATAACCTTTCTCCGTAATAGAATAAAATGTCGACGTTTTAACCTCCTCTTCTGGCAGAGAATATTGCACGCCTACCATTTGGCAAACCAGGCAAAGCCTAGATTAATGAAGCTCAACACCTGCTTCCTAAACCTCTGTAATACCAGACACGAATAGCAATTTGTCGAGAGTCATTTCTAAACTCAGACTTGAACTTTGTTTAGACGTTTCACTTCTCGTCTTCGAGAGCTCGGCCGCGGGAGATGAGCTTCGAGAGCAGCCCGAGCTAGATTCAATGTCCAAAACAAATGTGATATGTTTATGAAAAAAAAAAAAAACACTGATGCAGTTAGGAGCAACAAATGTGACTGCGCCAAATGTCGACAATACTCCTAGAATGTGCACTATCTTTTTCGATATTATTAGCGCTCTTCTTCAGACGAATGTCGTAGTGGTCACAGCCGGCTTGAGTTGGCGCTTGCCGCTCTTGAAGCGGTTCCAGCTGCTGAAGGATACTCAACTCGCATCACGTGGCTATAAAGTATTCTGAGCATAAATGAGCATGTTTCCAAGTGACACTACTTCTCTCGGCACACAGTTCGCGCAAAAGCACCTTGACGTGACTGGCCTGAATTGCTGCCGGGGAGGGCATTTTTTGTCTTCTCCCAGAAAACAAGGGTGCAAAGAAGCTTTCCCCTTCCTACAATCTACCGCGGAGCATGGGTTGCTACCCATTACAAAGACTCTTTGAACCTTGAGGCTGTGAAAAACTAGTCTCGAACGCTGGCACCAACAAAGCCGCTTCGGGACTGCAGGGGTCGCTCGTCTGCAGTGCCCCCCCCCCCCCGTGACGTACGTGGATAGGGAAAAGTTATTTTTTCATTGCTGCCAGTAGAGAGTGTCCTCCTGGAACACTCGCGGTCGGCGTAACTTAAAAGTTAAATAACATTAAAGACTTTTCCTAAAATATTTTGGCTATCAGTTGAGAAGTGGTTATTGGTGCGGTCTGCCAATTTCATGCCAAATCGTAGACTATCAATAAAAAAATTGGCAGAGTTCCATTTATTGCCAGCTGTGCGCTGCAACAAGGGATGTCGCGAACCGGTTGAGGTTCGAGTTCGACCAGGTTCGACTTTTTCTAACTTTTATTGAAAAGTTCGAGAAAGTTCGACTAGGGTTTGACTGTTATCCACATGCGCGAAGGGCTGTCTCAGTTTGCCTTTGATTGGATTTTGATGACCAGATGATCAAGTCAAACATTCTACGTTTAGTAAGGGCAGATCTGTTTGGTTGTTTCGGTTATGTAGCAAGAATAAAGTATGTTATTAACTTTTAGGTTATTAGAAATATGTTCTGTTGATTGTAACTATAAAATAAAACAAGCCATTCCGTAAAAACATTTTCTCTAAGCCTAGGCATGCTTGTATCAGAGTGCAACCCCACTGTCCACAAAGTCCAGCCTTGTAGAACCTGGTTTAAAGGTCAAAGGTTTATCGAACCAGTCGAACATTCAGGTTCGACGCAAAAGCCGATTCGACGAAAGTTCTTAACATCCCTTGTTCCAACATATCTGTTAGAAACTCCGCCTCCAAACTCCTGAGAAAAATGGCACAATTTTTCTAGCGTCACATAATCGGACAGCGAGAAACATGCGCTTCTATAACCACATGCATTTGCTTGTAAATAGCAAACATGACGTAGGCGTAACAGCGCACAACAACGTAGGCTAGGGAAATAAACGAACAACACAGGACATATTTTCACAGCTTTCTGTCTTGTTCGTTCTCCTCCATAGTCCTCTTTGTTTTGCGCTATTCCATTTATTATGTTTGACCGTCACCAACTAGCCCAGCTCACAATTGTATTACTTTACTCCGCTCAGCAGTATTTTACTAAAAGAGGGCTATAGTTCCGCTCCTTCCTTCAGTCTGGGTGAAGCCTCTTC
Organism: Ixodes ricinus; assembly: GCA_037355805.1. Lineage (NCBI taxonomy): Eukaryota > Metazoa > Arthropoda > Arachnida > Ixodida > Ixodidae > Ixodes > Ixodes ricinus. Next base: position 163,847 of record JAZHYW010031479.1, on the reverse strand, counting down.
TGCATATCTTAGGTTGCAACAAATTATAGTGACGAGAAGGTGCGAATGGCTCTTCCAGCACCCAATGGGAACTTTCTGGGTGTTGTTTACAAACGCTGCCGAATAACAAAGTAGCGATGTATAGTTTTATTATATAGAATGCGATGATCCTCGAGTAGCGGAGGTAACAATGTGCTTAGGTATCAAACTAAATAATGCAATTATATGTAGTGAACAAGTGCTTGAGCTAGAAACGTGTGCAACTTTTGACCAATTAGAAGTACTAAGACGTTTTTCGAGTTCTCGTTATTGTGAATGTCCCTTTGTTGGATATCTTGAACTACACTTTAAACCGTTTATTATAAAATGGCTATTTAGCATTTCCTTAAAACAAATTACAGGAGGAACCGAAAAAAAACGTTTTTTAGAAACGTGCAACCGGTAACCGAAACCGCAAAAAACCGAAATGAAACCGATATCAACAGGAAACGGTAACCTTAACCGTAACCGAAACGTTATATTTTTTTCGGTCTGAGTCCCTGCGCGGGGCTTTTGCGACACAGATTCTGCACACGCGTGTGTGACGTCACGTGATGTCATTAGGTCGCGTGACACCGCAACCTCACGTGGCTTGACGTAAAGTTCGGGTGTCATGTGACGTCGCGTCATCGCGTGTCAATGTCACGTAGGTGTTGCGTGACGCCAAGGTTATATAAGGAAGGGCAGGAAGGATGACAAAGAAGTTCACCTGGGGTATTTTGTCCCGGATGAGGGGATAAGGGGATTAAAGAAGGGAAGAAAGAACAAAGATAAAATGAAAAGGCGTAAAAACTACAAAGTTCGAACGCTTTAACACTGAGCTGTTCACTAACAACGAATGGTGATCTTCTATAAGCAGAAGTCCAGTCGTGTTGTCTTTAAGAATCTAACAAGTGCTTCTGTGGCCTTGGCTTCATTGTGTGGATTGTTCCAAGTATCAAGCACCTTAGTCACGGAGAAGAGTGGGTTGTCTAGGCATGCTAGCGTGTTTTTGAGTTGTGTCCTTTCTGCGTCGTAGATGACACAATCACACGAGATGTGATTAATTGTTTCAGTGGAGTCACAACTCAAACAGTCTGGCGTTGTGACCTGTCCAATCCGATGAGGGAACTTCTGTGTGTATGCTGCATCGAGTCTCAGTCTATGTATCACGGCCACTGTCCGCCGTGGCATATCACTTGGAATGTGGAACAAAAGATCCGGATCCAAAGCGTAGAGAGGTCCATACTGACAGGTCGTAGTATGCCACAATCTCCTTGTTTTGGTAAAGGCGTAGTGACTAATGAAAGACCGTATGTCGTTTTGACTATACGGCAACTTGACGTTTGGGGTTAAGAAATGGTCTGATTTGGCCCTGGCATCAGCTGTCTCGTTCCCAGGTGTGTGACAGTGACTTGAATCCATTGAAATGTAATAGCATGACCCAGGTCGAAGCATCGTTTAAGATTCAGTAGAACGCCAATAAGGATTTGCAATGGAATGCACGAAGCCTTCAGTCAAAAGCATCAGACCTTCGTCAATACCTTAGAAATAATTCTTGTCCCGTAATAGCTATATCAAAACATGGCGTTCGAAACCGCTTCAGGATCTCAAGATACCAAATATTTTACTCAAAAAAGCATACTTAAAACAGTAGAACTTTACTAGCCATCGGAAATGATTTAACTAACGTTGAAGAGGATGTTTGCCTGCTATGACGAAAACGAATATGTATCTGCAACTGTCAGAAATTGAAGGAGCTCGATAACTTTCATCTCTGCCTACATACCTCCCATTGTAACATTTGATGTTAAAAGAGTTAGAAAATATCCTTCTAGCAGTACCAAAGCCATGCTGCTTATCAGGAGATTTTAATGCTCATCATGGACTCTGGGGTAGCCTACAAACACTCGTAGGGGACGTGAACTTCTTGAGGTTGCCATTAAGGTCGATCTCGTCAACATGAATGATGGAAGACCCACATTCTTCAAGGGAACAAGAGTAAGCAGTTGTTTAGGCTTGACATTTGTGTCGAAAGACTTTATATAAAAATGCACCTGGCAGCCAGCCGTCGACACATGGGGAAGTGATCACTTGCCCATTATAACATCAATAAGTGACTTCGGAGCACCTAAATTGCGGCGTAAAATAAGAAAACGAACTGGGAAGCATTTCAGTTTGTTACGAAAAATTCCATAACAGCTGCAACGGGGGATGAAGCTATCGCTCCAACTGTTGCTTCTGGTTTAAACAAATCTACTAGATTGTTTAGTATGTCCCCTGGAAAAACAGAACTCGATGCGGAATATGAAAGGTTAAGAGCAATACGGAGAAGAGCAGAACAGTTGCTGATTAAAAGAAATCCAAGAGTGTGGGGAGGTACGAAGTTAAGTATTTGTACGATGCCTTGCATTAGTGGTGAAGTGAACTGACTGAGAAAGTTTGGGATAGCCTTGATTACTGTTCTAGATATCATTTTCCAATCAAGTGCAGCTGAATTGTCTGGCTTTGAAGTTTCATTTCGTTTTTGGCTTTGAGGCCTTCTTTCGGGCTTAGGGGGAGTATGTGGTTTGTAATTTTTGTGTATGCTGCCTTCAATACTTGCTTATCTCAGGTGACGCGTTTTCACCAGCCACTAGGAGCGATGGTCCCGAGCGGTGTTCGGGTTTCATATTGTTGACTGCTTCATCTTGTTGCGGTTTCAAGAGTTTCTCTCTCCTTGCAGTAGTTATCTTTCGCAAGTTCTGCTTTTGGGGGCTCTTTTGGTTTGTTGTTCTCTATTGCTGCAGTAGCAAGGTTCTCACGTTGACGTGGCACTTTTTGAGGGTAGGTTTGATGCAGTGAATCCGTGTGGCGCACAGCTGCGGTTTTTACATTTTCAGGCCTTGGACGCGCTTCTCGGGCATCGCAAAGCTTTTGTTTGGGGAATTTCAGAAAGAAAGCCTCATGTTCCCCTCCGCAGTTAATGCAAAGTGTGGTTCTCGCGCTGCATTTGTCTAGTGTGTGATCCCCAGAGCATCGGGTGCAGGCCTCTTTGCGATTGCAAGCAGCAAGGACATGACCTAGCTAGCTTTCCACATTTTTTGCACTGCGCGTGCCTGTGTACAAAGACGTCTACCTTTTGCTTAACGCACCCGACAAGTACATAACTTGGTAGCACGGGAGAACCAAACGTTGTAAGCACACTGTGTGACGTTCCCAGACGTCGTATTTGTGCAAGTGTTGCGTTGCACTTGAGTTGCTCTGAAAGCTGTGGCATTGTGATGTCTGGGTCAATGTCATAAATTACTCCAACTGAAGTGTTCTTGTTTTGTGGCTCATATACGTAAACCGGTATTCCAAGAAGCTCTGTCAGTGTCAGTAGTGTTGACGTAATGGGCAGATTTCGTGTGTCCACTGCGATCAGGTTTAGTTTCTTGTTTATCTTGATCTCTAGGATGTAGAAAGGAGGATGTTTTCGAAGCAAGATGTCAAGCTAATGCTGTTCATGGTTTCCAGGTGCTTTGAGGAATCTTGTGGTGCAAATATTACAGTTTGTCCAATGCAGGTCAGAGCGGATGTGGACGAGGTATACCAGTGTTGTTACTCGAAGAATTCGGGCCTGGTCGTTGGCGTTTCCGGGACCCTGCTATGCTCAAGGCGAAAACAAATTCTTGTTTGTATGTTTATACAGCCGGAAGTTAGTCTGCCTCGGTGGGCGTCTGGTGTCTCAGCTGTAGATGGGCAATTTAGCCAGTGCGGTACAACCGCTATCCTGGGGTCTTTACGTGCACCAAGCAGTACTGATACACGACCGCACGCCGTTACGATGCTCATCCAGATCAAAACGGGCAGGGGTGTGGATCGAACCCAGGATCCTTGGGTTCTGCAGCACGAGCTTTCGCTCCACGTGCCCCGAGCTGGTGCAACACCACCTAGACAGAAGGCCTCTCGCACGCGTCATCACAGTCAGATCGATCGAGGCCTGTGATTGGCCACGAGTGCTGCGTCAGTGTTCGGCTGGGGCTCGTGTCCAATCAGCGCGTCGAAGGTTGGGCTCGGACCCAATAGCCGAGTTAGCGCGATCCGACTCTGATGACGTTTCATAGAGGAGAGGAGGCCATGCGGAGGCTTTCTGTCTAGGTGGTGTTGGCTGGTGTGCGCTAGACCAGTCGACCACCGATACTCCACCCCCTTTTTCAAATATAATTTATTAACTTTAAAGCACGCAGTACTTGCAGTTTTCAATAGAGCGAGAGCAAGCACACCATCCTTGCCCTGTCGTACAGTTCGCTAGGCTTAACAGGCATAAAAAGAAATCTCTCCATGCGGCAGTTTTGCTTTTCTGGCAATTTTTATAGGGGCATTATAAGAAAATACTTTCATTTTAAAGGTATTGTCTGACATCTATAGAAGCACAAGCTCATATATTTATCTTTGGCCGTTGGTCCTGCTGTGCAAGAGTTCACGCAGCCGAGGTGCCTTCTTGATCAATAAGCTCGCACTTGTATACCCTAGTAGTGGTATTGCCATTTATTTAGCAGGTAAATGGCTGAGAAGCAAATATTCAGACAAAGCAATACTTGGTAAAAAAAAAGGATTGTGTAAAATGCGTGAGCAGAGCAGATCTCCTTTACGAGGGGAGATGAATCGACAATATAAAGCTATTATTTATGGCCCATGGAGCGCTCAAGGCATGGGAACGGGGGCTCGCAGCCACGGGATGCTTGTGGGCCGCATCCCAGACAGTCGCAGGCCGTATGCGGCCCGCAGGCCGCGTGTTTGAGACCCCTGCCCTAGGCAAAGAAGCTAGATCGTGCTGGCTTTATTGAGCTGCAGTGACCTAGATTTGGCTTTCCCGAATCTCTTTGTGGGTCTATTGTGGCTGAACATTTCCTCCGAAACTCGTTCAAAGGCGTTTCTACATATCCTTCTGAATGCACGCATTGTTTCATCCTCACAATCCTGGAAGCCAATTTTCCGCCAGGTGGAGTCATTTATGAACTAGTGGATTCTGATTCCGGAGTCTTGACCATCTTGTCCTTAATGCGTGGTGAAGAATGATTTGAACTGGTGCAGAGGGGGCAGGGAAGAAGCGATTTCGTGGACCTGGTGTAACTGGTGCCGAGGGGGAAGCGGTTTTGTGGACCCTTTCCTTTGTTTCCTGTCTTCCTCTTGATCTTTTTTTCTCTTTTTTTCTTTCTTCCTTTCTTTTTTTAAAGAATTTGAAGGCACAGCTAGGTGCTCCTTCTGCTGTCCTCGGGTAGATGTTTCACCTGAGGGTGCACATGTGTCGTTCACTCGCGTACTCATCAACAAGTCTGGCCGCCTGATCAAATTCTACTTCGGCTCTTATGAATATGCAATGTCGAACTACATGTCAAGTCCCCAAAATCGCGGCAGAGCATATTACGAACCTATTGCGGAATACGTCACAAGCCCAGCTTGCCTGTGAACTAAAGCATATCCTTAAATATTTCGGCACCCCTTATGTTGCCTATCCCGAATTATTTCAGAAAAAACTTCAATTCCGGCAGCTAATTGGGAAGAACCAGCTGAACATACAATTATAGGAACATTACAATGAGAGGAACACAGCTGGTTCTTCCCAATGTATAGCCAACTAGCTCAGCTTATTCCCCTTGCAGCAGCTAAGGCGTTTCTTGAAGGTCTTAAAGATCGCAACAAGATCTGATTTTCAGAGAGGTATTAAAAAATAGAGCACCCCTTTCTGATTGTTTATTCGTATATTACCAGCTTCCAAAGCTTGTCAAGTATCTTTAAATATAATTCAATAACATTTCCAAAGTATTTCTATCATACTCAAGATAGTTTGTATTAGAAGTAACCCAAATACTGCTCTAAATACATTTTTAAATGGGTCTTTTGTATCTTATCTTAAATACTTCTTTTGAGTATTTGGCACAACACAAGATATTCTGAAAGCAAGGTTTGACAATTCTCTCAAGACACGCGCACTAAAAAGATGCAAGTTAAGCATCCTCTTCACTGTTTTCAAATCCTGCAGTGTTTCGCATGTTCCCTTATACCCTCCACTGCACTGCAAAATAGATGTGTTAAAACGTGTTAGGCTAATGCCAATACCACCGGAGTGTAAGACTTTCTTCTATTGGTTTCACTCTGGTGCCCTACCTGTGAAAGAACCGCTCGATTCTCGCGGCATTGAAGTACAGGGAAGAACAGGCTGTAGACTTTGCCAAGTAACTGAAACGTTCAGCCATGCTTATGTCCTTTGTGTTGACGCTGTGTTCTTTTGGGACGTTTTTAGGACACTGAAAAAATGATTTCGATGTTGATCAAACAACACTTGGTTATTTTGCTGAACAGACTGATACAATTCGAGATATTTTAGTAGTGCTGGGACTTTCCAGTCTATGTAAAACACGTAAAGTAGATGCAGAAGCAAGCGTAGAAAAACCTTCCTGTGAGAATTTTAAAAATATCGCAATTCTGGATCAGGGTATATTTACATGTTATGAAAAGTGCGATGACTTGTAAACCTGAGTCGTTCACCTGATACCATATATAAGTAGGGTTCCGTGTTTTCGGATAAATCCAATAAACTTCGAAAAACACTCGCCCATCAAATTTTCGGCAATTCGAATTTATTCGGAAAACTCCAAATTTCAAAGTCGCAATGGCAAAAAAAAGAAAAAAAAGAAAGACGGTATTTTTTAGATTCAGTTTGCGAAAGCACAGGGCTAGCGGTTATCAGTAAAAGACAATTCAGTGTTCTTTTTTATAATTTTGGACTATTGACAAAAGGAAGTTTCCTGTTTATTTGGTCGAGGTTCATTCAGTACCATCGGCCGTTGTACTTCTGAGCAACGACGAAAGCCACTTTTCCTGTTTCCAATATGAATCATACTATTTGCGCTTTTTAGAGAGGAGGGGTTTCGTTTTGCAACCGTGAAATATGTAGACCTGTAGATTTCATAGGACGGGGAGGACAGCTGAAGGTTTTATGCGTGTTTTGCTATTTCGAAGTACCGACGTTTATTGAAGTAACACTTGTTTTCAAAATTTGTCGTGGGACTTTTAGTACTGTCTATCGCAAGGGGCCATCGCCAAATGCAGCTGCAGCAATATATTTTGATGCCGGTAATTATTTTATGAACTTATTTAGCCCTTCTGTCCAGACACTTTTTTTTTTATTTTTATGTTGAAAAAAAAATAACAACGGAGTAACTTTAAACTCCAAATTTCAAAGAATTGAGAATCTAACTAAAAATCAGGGTGTCGAACCGGTCATTATTTCGGTTCGGTTCGGGTTCGGGTTCAGTAGCATTGTATTTTGTTCCGGTTCGGTTCCGGTTTAGGATAGTGCACATAATATCACTCCGGTTACCGGTTTTAATGAGACCGAACCGGTTCGAACCCGTTCCTAACTCGACCTTTGAATATTGACCAAGCACTTCCTGCGGCCTTTTTTGGACATGAGGTGCTTGCAATAGACCCATCCCAAAACTATTGCCTCTTCAGGTAGATATAAAAACCCTGCACAGTGACGTGCGCAAAAGACACCATTAATGTGGCAAGGCTATTACTTGTTGCTTTCCTATTTATTATGGTGTCTTTTGCGCACGCAGCTGCGCAGTATTTCAAACTCTGCCAGAAGAGGGCGTATTTTCGGGATGGGTCTATAGACCTTTCCAAAAAAGAGCTTGTGGCCGGTGCCATCTTTAGTGTTCGGGCGCATAGCGCGCGCTTTGCTCGCTTTCCGAAGTGACAAACACGCACGTGCTGAGCTGTGAAGATCGCAGGCTGAGCTGTGATTTTGTAAACAGTAAAAAGGTATCTAGCAGGAATGCTTGCCCTCTATATGTTTTTGTTTGTATTTCTCTGGACACACGTGTTTTTTTATACATGCTACCTGTTTTCAGCGCCCAGTAAGATGTCACAGCTATGCCCCTAAGTGGCTGACAGGGGAACGAGAGGAAACAAATGTGCCGTAAAACACAGAAGCAGGGACGTCGAGTGCGCAGTTGGGGTAGTTTATTGAATCCCGTTAAGCTGTGGTCGTGTATACATCGGCCAGTCTGGCCGATGTGTCAATGACCGGGCACGTAAGCACGCACGTATAATGTAATGGGACTACATCTTGACAGTGCCAACAGCGCTTCGGGTTCCGGCGGAAAAACGCTGTTCTAAAGATCTGATGGCGATGATTTGTCTAGTCACTTTGACTTTTATCGCAAACAACGCTCTGTGCAAATGACCCGGTCTGAGGGACTCAGAACCAGTTACATAGCATGGATTGTTAACGTTAAGTCTGTCATAATATTATAACAGTACTCATATTTGAAACTGTCAGCCACCGAACAAAGTTCTGATAATGCCACCACAGCGAACGACGTTTTTGGAATGCTCAGTTGAAGACGATGAAAGACGACTTCAAACAAAAATGAGAAAATGATTGAACAGGCGACATGCTGACCTTGCTGTCTGACAAACCTACAAAAAAATATTTAAAAAATTCCAGGGCGCGGGGCGTCGGCAAATCATCGCCGAGTAACCTTGTCTCCGACTGCCCATGTTTTCTTCTTTTTTTTTGTAAGGTAAACGTTGAAGAAAAGATTGTTTTTCATTTAAATGGACCACAGGCGACCCTACAAACTACATTGCCGATGCAGCGCGGTCCCACCTTCCTTCAGCGTATCGACACGCTGCACTCAAGAGGAAGGGCACGTGGTGCGCTCTCGGTGATCGACTGGCTAAATGGCTCATCGACTGCAACTGCGGTCCATCTTGAGGTCAAACATTCGCGGACGCGTAGGCCTCCGTGCTTAGAGTGCCGCAATCCTCTCCGACACTTGACATTTCGTAGCCAAGCGGCCAAGCGGTGCTTTGAAATCGCCGCCGCCGCTACCGCGCCGCCAGGGTCAATCCAAGAAACAAAGTAAAGTTGAAGCTCTCCAGACGATGATGTATTTTTTATTACGTATGCAATAAAAACGAAATGTAAAAATATCTCACAGTATGCAGGATTAGTCTTGGCAACGTAAGAAAAAATACGCTCTCAACTTTTGCCATTTAGACCAATTATTGACACAATTGGCCCTGAACCGTTTTCGTTGAACCGGTAACCGCCACATCAGATTATGGTTTTGTTCCGGTTCGGGTTCAGTATGAAGCGTTCGATTTCGGTTTCGGTTTTGTTCCGGTTCGGTCAAAAATTACGGTTTTGATCCGGTTTTCGGTTCGGGTTCGGGTTCGGTTCGACACCCTGCTAAAAATAAACTCTGATGAACCCTTAACTCCCGCGAAAAATAAACTGCGAAAAACACACTCTGAATTTTTGACGAAAAATAAACTCCGAAATCACGGAATCCCACACGTGGGGTATAACCTCGCCAGTGGAGACAGCGAACTCAGAGGAGAGTATCTCGTAACGTAAAAATGATGAGAGCACAGTTGTTCCAATATGTTTGACACCGATTATTGAAATCATCATTTGAATATAATATTATATAACGTCATGACCATCTTGTAAATATCGCAAATAAATGTTTTCCTGTCAAAAAAGCAAAAAATAAATAAATAAAGAGATGCGGCGTAGCAACGTGGAACCGTCTCTGGTTCGCACGCAAGTTCGATTCGCGTGGGCGGCGGGCGACCTCTTGAATGCTTTTTCAATTTTTGTATAGCCTTGGTTAATCTCCGTCGTGAACCTGTTTTGCCGCATCAACAATAATAAAATATTTCAGCGTTTTCAGACACCTGCGTGTTATGAATCCACAAATGGCTTGGCACGTTATAGAATATTCCTTATGTGCCTGCGTTTTTAGTGTTTTCGATTCGATGTTAAAATGTTCTAGTGTTAACATTGCGCCATAATTAGTGGTATTTTTTTCATTTTTGGATGTGCGTGATGGTGAATCTGATCTTTTATTTTTTATATTTCTCTGCGCTTTCGCCATAGCTAAGATCTTTTAGCATGTTTCAATCGACGTTGATGCTGTTTTTTTTGCTTTTGTTGACTTGTGTAATTTGATCTACTTTGTAATGTGTAGTTTTGTATACTTCTGGCAGATGCTTTAGAATTTTGCTGCATTGTTCATGTTGCTGTACGACCAGCAAATTTGTCTGCTCTTTGCACGCCTGACTGAGGCGAGATTCACGAAACGATCTTACGCCAAAGATATGCGTACGACAAAACGTAATAACAAATTCGTATTCACGAAACGAAGTTATCGTAAGTTTTGTGCAGGGTATACGATGGAATCCTACGACAGCTCCGGAGCTGTCTTACGCACTTTTTTACGATCAAATCAACATGGCCGACAGCGTCGCTCAGTTACTTGGTCGCGACGACCAACGGACATTTTTGTTTTTTCTACATGCTCTTCTCGTGTGTCCCCACTTCCAAGGAACAAGAAAAACAAAGTACTTGAAACCGACCACGACGGACATGAACTCTGGGTCCACAGAAATCCGGAAAAGGCTACAACGGCAACGATCCGACCGACCAAGGGACCGCCTTGAGCTAGCTCGGCGAGCTGGGCAGAATATAGGACAAGGCACTTCGACCTGCTCCGACGGTCCCTGGCCAAGACCGGCTGGCTTGCTGAATTGAATATGCCCGCACGTTCCTTGTGGAACCTTCCCGTAGGAATAGTTTAATCGCTGACCTCAAAATTTTGATTACAAAGTCAGTCTCTTTCCCTTGTCATCCCCTTGTTTTCCGAGGCAGCGGTGACGAACGCTGTCGTGGAAAAGGGATTCTCATCGATTCTATCTCATTGTTTTTTCTGATATAGAGCTCAAATAAACGCCGTATGGATTACCTTCGCAACATATGGGATGTACACTTTGTTATTAGTATGCCATTTTTATTCCGAAACGACGGTACGCCAACGCTGTCGAGTTAGAACAGTTCGTGGGAGCTACACGATGCCGGTCCCACCTTCCTTTGACGAGTGTCACGTCACCCCGAAGCGCTTACCAAGACGCGGTTCAACAGCGCGAACCAAGCGCTTCGATCAACTGCGCGCGTCCGCTGCAAGTGTGAACAGGTATTTACGTGGCTCTTGCTGACACTATAGTAATTCAAACGTATCTCCTTGGACGTTGGCTCGCGCCTGCATCTCCGAGGCCGCAAAAACCGCCACGGCGATTTGTTTCTATCCACGCCTACGCCGCTTTGCAAACAGTGGCGGATCCAAGGGAAGGGGGGGGCGACGGGGGCAGCCCCCCCCCCAAACAAAGTCGACCCCCTCCCTCCCCCTCCTCGGAGGGCAATGTGATATGGGTGGACCCCCTTGCACAAGAAAGAATGAGAGAATATTATCCTTAAAAATTTTCCGCCCCCCCCCCCCCCAAAACGGAGTTCTGGATCCGCCCCTGTTTGCAAACGAGCGGTGCGAACCGTCCTTCGATGAGATTTGTGTTGACTTCATAGCGATTGAGTTCGTAACAGTTGACGAAGGCGGTTGTTCCGGCATCTGCATTTGGGCCCGTTTAAATCGTGGTAGCGTCGACATTTCACTGCACGGACGCAATCCCCAGGTTGGCGTAAAGGCCGTCTGCGTTTGTTATTCAAAATCCACGTGCTCCGAAGCGAGCTCTCCGATTGGTTGCTCGTGTTGCCGAAGATGCTGTCGCCATAGCAACAGCCCGCTCTCGCGGGACTCGGCAGCTTGCGGGACACCAGAAGTTCTAGCTTTCTCCACGAGAACATCGCTTTCCTCTCACTTAAAGGGTCACTGAAGTCATTTTTGATCTTATATTGTTTAAACTGTGTTAGTTCCCCAACGAGGTAGAGGGGCTTATACCCTAGTTACACGGGCGCTCTCAACTGCCATTGAGTCAACGACAGTTGACTCAATCGCGATCGGCCGGAGTTACACGGCGGCGCCAACTGTCATCGAGCCGCTAATGACAGTTGAGTTCAACTGAGCTCCCCTACCTCAGTTCAACTTGAACGGACTTCCCCATTGGAAGTAAAATGGCGCTTGTCCGCGGGATTGCTACTGCCGATCATCGTTTGCGAGGCACTTACTGTTTCGGAACGCAAGGGGAGGCGTCTAGAAAGAATCGTAGCAGCAAAATATCCGGGAAGGAATAGGTTTAGGCGCCCGAGCTGCCGCTAAAACGATCCCGGCGAGCCGGCAAGCCACTAAACAAGCGACGATGGCGGCGGGACCGGCTGTATGAATGGACAAATAGTAACGGGTGCACCCATCGTAGCGGTTGGTAATTTGCGCCACCTATCCTAAAATATGCGCAACCTAGCCCTGATTCTGCTTTGGTCGCCGTGTAAACGCCGCTAAAAAGCAACAAGGTATAGAACATATTGCACGATATGCTTATAATAAATAAAAGGTGTGTCACCGAGTAAATAACTTTAACAATTATACTGATCACGTGGTACAAGAACTAGTTTCGTTTTAGCTTCAACTGGGTTCTAAAGAGCCGTGTAGCACCATCTCAGTTCAGTTCAGTTCAATCACAGTTGGCGCCGATAACTGTGATTGAACTCAACTAGAGTTCAAAGCGCCCGTGTAACAAGGGTATTAGAGTGATAAACCTGAAGTTCGGAAGTGTACCCTCCCCCCCCGGGTTGCCGCCATTTTGTACGCAAAAGTGACCACTCGTCACGTGACCTCACAAGAGCCGTGATGTCATCGGCAAGATGGCAGCGCCCAGAGCTGGCGGATGCGAGTTTGTTCGGTGCGCGGTAACCGTGCTGTGCAACTGTTTTCTGACGACTTCGGGCTTCTTCGTGCTCGCTGACGCAGGTATAATGTGAAAATATGAAGGAATGAGACTTTATACCCTTTCTGCGCAAGATCGCTCAGGATCATCTGGATATTAACGCCTGTGAGACAACATCAGTCGTATCGCCGTACCGGTGCGCGGATTCCCGGATGTGTTCGATGATCGATAGAACTTTGAGTGCTTTCAGCAGAAAATTTTCGCATTCTCTTAGCTTTGTTTGAACGTTGCAATGTCTGAGAATCAACGCGAAATGTATGCGTCAGACGTAGGGCCTAGGGGAATTCGTGTAAGCCCTAGATAACTGCATAATCACAGCAACTTTTAGCGAGGTAGCTCCTGCGGTCTTTACGTTTTGTACTCATCAACAATTTTACGATATAACTTCTAGCATTTTTCTAGCTTCGTTGGAATGTTGGAATGTCTGAGAAACGAAGCGAAAGGTATACGTCATGTTAGGGCCTAGGGAAAGTTGTTTCAGCCCTGCGTCACTGAATAACCATAACAACTTTTAGCGAGGAAGCTCCTGCGATCGTCACCCGTTTGTGCTGATCGACGATTCTGAATTCTATCGCAATACTTTTTCGCAGTGAAAAGCTGGTGTTTGTTTAATTGACGTGCACGCGAACTCATTACTTATATTAATTGAGGAGCGTGCTGGTAACAATGACTGGCAACAAAAAGAAGAAAACAAACTCCGGACAAGGGACAACGAAACATTTCATTGTCCCTTGTCCGGAGTTTGTTTTATTCTTTCTGTTGCCAGTCATTACTTATGTTCCTAAAACCGTTTATTTGTCCCCTTGGAACTTGGAACACAACAAGTCTTCACATTCTTCATTGATAAGTGCACAAAATGTTGCATCCGATGTCCCTTAGAAATTAGTATTAGTAGTCTCTTTACCTTGCCAATCGGTGTCAATAGTCCACAGTAACCTCCATGTGTATAATCATACTCCTCTTAGATAATTGTCTAATCGATCATTCTAACATCTTGAATATTTGGGAAAAAATGCAGCCCCACTGTTTAGAGGCTTAGAGATAGAACCACATATATCAGCAATTCGTTAAATGTAATGCAACTCGGAAATAGATGATTAACTGCACATTTTTTCTTTCGTAGGATTTATTGCAGCAGTAGTTTTTTTCATCAAGAGGGCATTGTATAAGTCGGTCAATTATTTACTTGTTCTAATTACCTGGAAAAGATTATTCATATTTGTGTTCATCCCTTGATCGAAGAGCAGTCTTGTTGAAAAATGTTTACTACCATTCCTTTCAGTCTCTTCAATAGACTTTTTTCAAAAGTGTGGGCTGCCCATACTTCGTTTCAGCGTAACTTGAAAGAGGGCAACCGCCCCAGATTCCTCGAGCCAATCAGAGAGACCGAGCGAAGGTGTGTGACAAATCTGTGCAGACGAGCACTCTGATGATATGTTGTCATTTGCCTCTCTCCAACGTGCTTATTGGCTCACCGCGACTGTAGCCTTCGCCGTTCGCCAAATTGTGTTAAAACGAATTACAGTGCTACTCTAATTACCCAAGGCCTTCATACTTTGGGCATTTGTTCGACAACAATGTTATGTCACCCATCACCGTGAACTCGGCTCAGCGCCTATTGGACTTGAATGTTGCATTAGCGTTCGACGTGAACTGGAACCCATTCGTGTGCTTTACGCGGAACAAAAAGCTGACAGTTGTGTTGCTTGATGGGGTTTTTCAAAAGGTGTATTGTGTCATACGTATAGGAAGTGGCCTGCTGTATAACAATGCATCAACACATACTATTAAACTAGGTGCTCAGAGGTGTGTTTGTTTTTGCCGTTAACAAGTTACAGCAATAATGATTTCTTACGACTGTACTACTTACTTTCGGTAGCTGGGCCTGATTTGTGCTCATTAATGTCAGTGTGCTTTGATGTTATTATCATGTGTGTAGTTCTAAGTATCCTTTTTGCAATGCCTACAAAGACCCCTGGAGGGAATAAATTAATAAATAACATTTTCACAACACTGGAGTTGTTTTTTGGATGCACCACATGTTCAGGGGAGGTGTAACAAGTGCAGCCCCATGCAACAAGTCTGCCAGTCTGGTATGTCCCATTAATTAATACTGAAGGGTCAGAGATGCGAGTGTCCTAAAAGGTCCAGCACATGCAGTGAACACAATTCTTGGCGTACAGACTCTGAAGGCGTAAAGGCATGAGGAAATATGTTTATTATGTTAGTGTATCAAATATTTTTATTTCCACTTGATTACATAATTATTGATTCTTAGTAAATGGAATCTATAACGAGTTCTTTCTGCGAAAGTCTCGTGTCAGACGTTCAGTCGTAGTACCTGTGCTCCTTGTTGTCGGATGACGCTCCTGGCATGTCGGTGTCCAGTTTGGTCGAGTGGCAACTTTGACCGACTGATGCCGTCTTGTAATCATACGTCATGTGTCGCCACTGACATCTGATGCACTGAAGCTGCAGGGATGGCTTCTAATCCGCAAATTTTCCTGGTAGTTTTCTGCGTCAATGCAGCAAGCTCGGCCATGTGTTGCTTACGTGCCTGTGCCTTTTGCTGTATCGTTGACTTGATGGCTGGCAAGAATGTTTGTTTGCTATTCAGCCCATTTCACTTCCATTTCGTACTGGCGATTTCTTCTGCATCCCGCGACCACTGCAACTTGTGTAAGTCTCGTCTGGCAAAGTGAAGTCGGGCAATGCTTGGTGTCCACTTTTGAGAACAACCAACCATTCTATTTCTTCAAGTCACTCAGTGGCATTCTCCCTCAAAGTTGGAAATTGTGTGCTTCGTGGAGTGGACACAAATAAATGGTGTCAGCAAATTATTAGGTATTGTCTTGGACGACAACCGACACCAAATCAACTGTCATTGCATTGCCGCTCGCCTGCTTTGTCGTGCTTACCTCCCGTCGAGATGATGTGGATCAGGAGCTTCGGGGTAATGTCGGCACCAGGGACAAAGGCCGCCAAAGATAATCCTCAATGTCCCGCGGTAGCTCATCGAGACGTGGTCGACTGTCGTTCGGCTCAAACCCTCGCAGGCCAATTCATTGGTACGGGCAGCTCCGGTAGACATGGTAGTGGTAGCAAAGTGGTTTTCGGTCGGCCATTTGCAACACCTCCATTCTCCTCGGTGTACTTTGTTCAGCGCAGACCTACACCCGGTGTCGGGAATGGTTCGGCGTTGGGGTGTCTCACTGAATTGACATTGAATACTAAGGGGCAGCCGGTGGCGGTCATCGTGCCATTGTGGCGTAAGTCGCCCTCAGTTCGTCAGATGCTGCTTCGCTCGCAGAAGTCTCTAGTTGCAATGCCGGCCAAGCTTGTTCCGAAACAATCTCTGCAATCAAAATAAAAACCGGGCAACTGATGGCACGAAGTAGCTTCCTCATCTCCTCCCGGACAACGTCGTGGATGATGTCGCGGATGCCTAGGAGGCTGGCGTCGAAGTTGCAGCTGGACGACTCGAGTGTCGAGATGCCGGGAAGTTGTTGATTGTGGCAGGCTCGGGCATGCAGTGCACGTTCAATGTCGGAAGCCTTGGTGATATGAGCCCTTCGACTGTTGTCGGGCGGGTTGCGGTCGAGGCTGCCGAAGGTGTTGTCTCTCGCATGAGAGACATGGGATTCTTAGCTTATTGTCTTCTGTAGCATCAGGGGCGGCGTGGGCGCTAGATCAGGCGCAAAACATCCTCCACGAAGGCGTTGACGCTCTCGTTGGGGCCGTGCCTGGACAGAATCAGGAATGCGGCTCTCTCTCGTCGAGGTTGGCTGATGAACGTGCGCTTCAGCTCGATCTTGCAAACTTCCCACGATGTTAAGGAGGATTCATGATTCTCAGACCAGTGCCTGGCAGTTTCTTCCACGAGAAGTATAGGATCTGCAGGATCTGGTTCTCTGTCGACCCATTGTGGCGGGCGACACGGTCATATTGTTCAATCCAGTCCTCGACGTCTTCATACACTTTGCGTGAAAGGGCGTCGGAGTGTGAGGTGCGACGGGCATGCAGACAATGGTGGGAGCGGACGCGGTTTGCTGCAACAGGTTTGTCATTGTTGGCTTAGTCAGCTTAGGTTTTTCTGGCAGGAGACCGAATTCCGGTGAATCTTCCTGGTAGCAGCGACTGGCTCGGATTTCAGGTTCTTCATCGTGTATTTGCGAGGTTCGTTCTTGTGGTACTCGTTCGTCTAGCGGTTTTTCTGCCAGGCTTGGGCTATGACTTGGTTCACGGCTCTCCGGGGGTTTCAGACGCGGGATAGTCCGCCACCCGTGTCCCGTTATCGGGCAACTTGGCTGAGGAGCCGCCAGGGTGCACACAGAGTGAAGGGCTATGGGTAAAGTACTCAGCACGTCCACCAGAACATACATTGACAGCCGAGCATAGCCTGGAACTTTCCAGAATAGTAAATATTGATAGAAGATAGGACTGGAACATGCATCCGTGACAATATAACAAAACTGACAGAAGAGAGTCTATCCTGACATCAGAATTAATTGGGAGGCTAGTTGGTTGAACATCTAGACGGTGGTTTTAAAAAGCGCAAAGGACTAAGAAGAGAAGGAGGGGACAGGACAGAGCGCTTACTTACAACTGTCAAATTTAATAGAGCATCTAGAGAACGGCAAGGTGGAAGTGAAAAAGGAGAAAAGAAAGATCAAATTAAAGTCACTGCTGCTACAAAGAACATATTTAGTTTTAGAAATCGAAATAAAAATTATGTCAACTTCAGCTAAAGGCAAAGTACTTGTAACGTAAAAAAAAAACTGTCTATAAAACAAAAAGAAAAATAAATAGAAGAAAAAGAAGAAAAGAAGAAAAAAAGGAAAAAGTACGCAGAGCAAACGGCTAAACGTCTTTAGGTAAAACACCGCTAGAACTGAAGTTCTTTTTGTGTTTCAATTCTTCAGGGAAAACACGGAAGGAACTGAATTTATTTTTGTGTTAGGTTCACTGATGGCAGCGCTTGTCACCACTGGTGAGGATGACTTGAGCCTCGTACAGTTCTCTAGTGTTTTTGTCACGGAACCACTTCAGTACTTTGGTGTGGTTGAATTTTGGTGAGCATTTACAGCCTCTGACATGCACCGCAAGATGTCCCGATGGTGGTGATTTCAATGTTTGGGCATGTTCTCTTAATCTCGTGTTAATACATCGCCCCGACTGACCTACATATACTTTGCCGCAAGTAAATGGTATTTGATATACCACTCCACTTTGACATTCTACATACTTGAGTCGATGTTTTACACTGCACTCTGCCTGTTGATGCTGTTGGCAATTGATCTTAGGGCAGAGCCTTTTAGTTTTTCCGGAGCTGAAAGCACGACTTGGAGTTGAAACTTCGCGGCTGTTCTCTTCAAGTCGTGGGACAAGCGGTGTATATATGGCAGAACAGTCGGTCGGTGTTTCTTGTGTTTTTCAGTGTCACGTTTTTTATTTGAGTTCATCAAGGATTCGGCGACGTCATATATTATCGAACTCGGATATCCCGACGCTTTCAGTCTTTGTACTTGAGCATCGAAGCTTTCCCCCGCTGAGTGTACCCTCAAGTACAAAGACTGAAAGCGTCGGGATATCCGAGTTCGATAATATATGACGTCGCCGAATCCTTGATGACCTCAAATAAAAACGTGACACTGGAAAACACAAGAAACACCGACTGAATGTTCTGCCACATATACACCGCTTGTCCCACAACTTGAAGAGAACAGCCGCGAAGTTTCAAGTCCAAGTCGTGCTTTCAGCTCCGGACAAACTAAAAAGGCTCTGCCCTATGATCAATTGCCAACAGCACCAACAGGCAGAGTGCAGTGTAAAACATCGACTAAAGTATGTAGAATGTCAAAGTGGAGTGGTATATCAAATACCATTTACTTGCGGCAAAGTATATGTAGGTCAGTCGGGCGATGTATTAATACGAGATTAAGAGAACATGCCCAAACATTGAAATCAGCACCATCGGGACATCATGCGGTGCATGTCAAAGACTGTAAATGCTCACCAAAATTCAACCACACCAAAGTACTGAAGTGGTTCCGTGACAAAAACACTAGAGAACTGTACGAGACTAAAGTCATCCTCACCAGTGGTGACAAGTGTATAAGCGCGCCATCAGTGAACCTAACTCAAAAAGAACTTAAGTTCTAGCGGTGTTTTACCTGAAGACTTTTAGCCATTTGCTCTGCGTATTCTTTTTTTCTTCTTTCTTCTTTTTTCCTCTGTGTATTTTTTTTTGTTTTATAGACAGTTTTTTTACGTGACAAGTACTTTGCCTTTAGCTGAAGTTAAAATAAATTTTATTTCGATTTCTAAAACTAAGTATGTTCTTTGTAGCAGCAGTGACTTTAATTTTATCTTTCTTTTTCTCCTTTTTCACTTCCACCATGTCGTTCTCTAGATGCTCTATTAAATTTGACAGTTGTAAGTAAGCGCTCTGTCCTGTCCCCTCCTTCTCTTCTTAGCCCTTTGCGCTTTTTAAAACCACCGTCTAGAGGTCTATCCTGACCACCAAAGAAGCTGCATTGCTTTAGTGGCATTCTGTCCGAATAAATCCTCTCCTGGGTTTGGCGACTGTCGTGGACGAACTGAACTGAAATGGATGTGGGGCCACTTTTCTGGTAATGAGCCACTGCAGACTGTCGCCGCAAAGCGGTGGGAACGGGTGAGCTGGGTAGGTAACACGCTCGATGAAATGTCCATACAGCTTGCAATTCGCGTAACGAGTGTTGATGAAACGTTTGTGTCGACGAAACGTGCGACAGACCAGCGGAAGCAATACCAACAGCAACACCTGTGCGCCGTGAAAGTGCATGTCTATGCCAGAAAAATTTAGGAAGCAGCACAGCATCACCTAAAGCACGACACAGGAACTACCAGCTTAAAGGCAGCTCTTCGGTGCGCTGCCGAACCGAAGTGAGCCTTCGGTTATTTGAGCGAAGCGACACCACGATTGCACACTGCCAAGCACGACTCCCACAATTTCCGTAGCTAAACTGTGTATCCAGATGCATTGCACACGCTTCACTGCAGACCTCGAAGATTCCAGTAGTCACCGAGAGCACAAAAACGTCGCCTTAAAGTTTATCCTAGCGATATCCGAATCGATCTGAGGTCCGAGCAACGCAGGGCCGATTGTCTCTTTCGTGGTCATATCCCCGTCGATCACCAGCGAAATGCACAACGTTCCTCCGTATTTTCAAGTTATACGCTAGGGTTTGGAGATTTCGGTTTAAAGCGATAAAAACCGATAAAAGTACGCCGAATCCATTTTCGGAAATTCGGTTGTAACCGAAAAAGGTCACTTTGTAGGTTCGGCGTGACCGGTTTAAACCGATAAAAGCACGTCTAATTCGTTTTCTAAAATTCGGTTTCAACCGTAAAGGGTCAGTATTTCAGGGCCGCGTCGAGGTGGGTGGGGGAGGGGGGGAGAGAGAGAGAGGGCTTTGCAAGGTTCGACATTGTGTGACGTCTTCATGATTGCCCTCTTCCAGGGTTCAACATGCAACAAAAGAGGTCTTGGTTTGGCCTTCGCGGGACATCTGGGTCCTTTCTGTGATCGGGCTTAGTCTGTCAAGTTCCCGGTCCTAAAAAAAGTTCGGATGTGGGCTAGTATAAGGTTTTTCGTTTCATGCACTTCAGAGGACATCGAGGAAAACCGTTAATACCTCCATCTCTCAAACTTCCCTGTGGTTCAAAACATAAATACAATGAATTTTTTTTGCCATTTTGTTGGGGGTTGTACGGTCATCACCTCAGACGGTCACGTCGTTAGAATGGGAAGGAAAAAGAAGCGTGCTGAAGATTATGCCCGCGAATTCCGCAATTTTAAGGTGCGCCCTGACGGAAGTTCTAGCGAAGACCACGTATGTATATGTGCCGTTATTCTTTGAGTAATTACAAATATCACAGCTACAAGGATCATCTGTCTGTCTATGCTGGAAAAAGCGATGGAGAAACTTCATCGTGACGCCGCCGGTGGGAGGAGCCTAATCTCAATCGGCGGCGAACTCAACTGGCAGGGAACTTCATCGCGGCGCGTTGATGACGTCGACGAAGACTGGCGATTGAGTTGAAACTTCATCGGGATTTGTACCCAAAAAATGTCCCTAGAGGGAAATGCGCAACGCCGCATCGGAGGGTCTTGTAAAAGCAACATTTTTAACTTCTGAAAGTGTAGAATTCGGTACAATTTAAACACATTTACCGGTGTCAAGTTTATGTCGCATCAATCATGTCTTTTTACATAAGTGAAACAATTTAGATGATCGCCATGCATGAGCTGCATCGCGATCGTGATGAATCGTCATGGCCGACGGTGGATGTCGTGCGTAAAGTGCTCGTGTGTCTGTACGGAGATTTGCCTCACTTTTTGAAGTTTTTGCTGTCGAGTCGGGCTTTTTCAAAGGTTCTCACGTCGCCATGACCACTCGGCAGTCTGGTGGGAGACGTGAACCAAGTATCGTCGCTAAACTCGAGGAGTAGGACAGAATCATGGCCCCAATGAGAAAGGTTCCTTGCAAAGACACGGAAGTAGGCGCATGATTTCGAGAGGGGACGCGCCTCGTGCGTTGCCACACGGCATCTCGGCTGCAGTGTTGGTAAGTGCTGGGAATCGCAATAGGCAGTTTTAGCTTAGCTTTGACGTGCGCAGCGAAATTGATACTGGGAGCTCGCGCTGTAACTTTGAAGCATGCTTTTCAGCGCGCTTAAAGCCTTACCAGCCGTACCGTGGCCACCGCAGAACACGGTAACGGTCTGCTAAAACTCGGTACTGGTAGTGAACAGACACCGTGTTGTTTTGGGTCTTGTTGACTTTGCAGGAGTGTGCTGCCTCGTGATGTTTCTTCGGAAGCCCGGTCGTAGCGCTTGAGCTCACGAGTTAATTTGTCTAGACCTGTGCATGAGGCACTCCGATACCTGAATTCTAAGGTGTAGGCAAGGGGCATTACATCAACGCGTAACCAGAAAGGCTGTCAATTTGTTGTGCGTTAATTTGTGTTTAACTGGATTTCGCAGGACTCATCTGCTGTGACCAAAGGTGCTAGTAAGGACCCAGCACAGGTTGCAGCTCCATCACCACCAAATTGTAGGTATAAAAAAATTTGGACTCATCTCCATGATACTCTGTTTGTACCTATGTCGCGTCATTAACATGTATTATGCACGAGTGCCGTCGATAGTCTCATGCTGATGGCCACTGATGGTCCGTGGTTGCAGCTTTGCTAGACTGTG
The DNA here is from genome assembly GCA_037355805.1 of Ixodes ricinus. Taxonomy (NCBI): domain Eukaryota; kingdom Metazoa; phylum Arthropoda; class Arachnida; order Ixodida; family Ixodidae; genus Ixodes; species Ixodes ricinus. The sequence goes on along the minus strand of JAZHYW010031479.1, from coordinate 141,887 downwards.
ATCGTGGTAAACTATGCTGGCTCCAGTGGCCCACAGTCACAGTTTTTGTGCCCATCTTAGCAATTGCATAAAACTGTGACCACTATCCGCACTGTGCTTAGCTGCGAAGAAGGTCGAAGAAGGTGTCATAAACATTATTGTGCCTGGTCGGTAGCTCCCAAGGTGGCTGTAGGTCCAGCCGTGTTTCTAGCAAGGTGACACCTCAGCAAGGCTCACAAAAACTTAGGTGTACACATGGTGCAGAAGCAATCCACACACGGTTACTCGAGTTTTGTGTCGAACAAGACAGCAGAAAAATGGATGAGACTAAGTGTCAGTTTGCAAAAAGGCTGTGTCTCCGGTTATCCATTTCCCAACAGTGGCCTGCTTCCACCAAACATTCCCACTGTGTCTCCGGTCCCATTTCCCAACAGCGGCCTGCTTCCACCAAACATTCCCGGCAACACCACAGCTACCCACAACTCTGAAATCGACAAGGGAATGACACTACCACAAAACTGGCTCACCAATTCCAAAATTGATGTCTGCTTTTTATATAGAAGGTCCACTTCTAAATATATTTGGTTCAAAGGGCTGTGGGAGCAGGACGCACCTAGCTAGGCATTGCCTATTGAACTCGGCAAAATCGTCGTCATGCACTTTTGCATATTTTTCCTAATATTTTTGCACTCTGGTATTCAAGTCCTTCACCTTTGGCTAAAGATCACAATCTGTCATAGTCCAGTTAAGAGTAAGTAGCAGATGGTTCTTGCCACCACACAGGGCAATATTTTCTGCGTACTGAACTGGACAAACACGGGCAAACTTTGTCGTGACCACTTGACGGTTTAAACCTCTGCTTAGGCCTAGCCCAAGTTCCTGCACTAGCACATATTGCCACGCGCGTCTCTGAGCAGGCGAGCTTGTGGCGAAGTGATTGTCGTGCTTGCCTTCCTTGCAAAGGTCTGAGGTTTGATGCCTGGCAGCGCATGCACCTTTTTGTTAATGCCCCGCACCTCCACCAAAATGTCACGAATGACAGATGATTAGGTGACGAATGAACAAAAACTAAACATTTAGTCGGGTGAACTTGTGCCAAAACAAAAATAAAAGAGGTAGCTTCGCAGGCATCAAGGCAGAGTAGCACGATTGAGCGCAAGAGTGAGACCCCGTATCGCCTCGCCCTCATATACGTGGGTGTCTGGGAATATGGGCGTAGAAGGTTCGGCGCATATAACATTCGGACTTTGAACAAGCAACAGGGTTCTTGAATTTACCAGAACGCGACATTTACAGAAACAACAAAGAGGTGCCTGCGCGGCCAGGCATCGTACCTCGGCCCTTTGCGTGGGAGCTAAGCACGATAACCATTCGGCTACGGGCACACTTGCTCAGAGACGCGCGTGGCAATATGAGCAACCTCTGCCATTAACCGCATCTGACATGTACCGAGTGGTGGCCACCACCACGGCGCTTACTGACATGACATCACCCGCAAACCATGTATGCGTGCTACTGAAACTGTCATGTTGTCAGCCGTGCACCAGACATCAGGTAAACTGCCACCCTGGATGGTGATGGCCTGAACTGCCCCCAACTGCACTGTTTAGGCCCTCTCGCCCACTCAGCAGGAGCAGCTGGTTGCATTGCACATGCTGCTAGAGTGCAACATGAATTCCCTAGTTTTAGAGAAGTGCAGTCAAGGTCCAAAATTGGCTGCCAAGCATTGTGTAGAGAACCGTGGAAAGGAAACCTGCATCATATGGCAATAATGAGTTATTTTTGGCCGAGTTTCTTCGTCCTTGCTTTATTCAGTTACATCCAGAGCAGCTCGTGCTCACATACTTTGTTGCTCGCTCAACGCATTGCTGAAGAGCTGGACTTCCACAGCATCAAGCGCATTGATGGGAACAACAGTTAGCGTTTCATTGGAAATCAGCTATGACAAACAGTTATAGCAGAAAGGAAGGCGAATGCAGCAGTCCTGTGTTTTACCTCCTTTGCTTTTCTGCCCTTCTGTTGGGTTTCGAAGTGACCGATTTTCACCAGCTTGTCCCTTTCCATTTTTTCATGTGATTGACAGAGCAGGCCCGTTTACTGCAAAGTAATTAGATCAAGCTAAATGCACATTGCTGAGGGCTGCCCGTCTAATAGGTTACGTGCTGTACTGGAAAACTTGCAGCATGAGTGTGCTGGTCTAAGCACTTCCTTGGTTAGGAAAGTGCTCGCATAAACTAAACGTCTTTCCAAAGTCTCACATTCTTGCTGTTTCCAGTACTGCATGAGAGTTATGAGAGAAGGTAAAAGCAGTGGTATGCCATACACTACTGCTTACCACACCACTGGGATTAAATTGTTCTATGCAATTTCTCTAACATGCTGTTTAAAAATGTATATATTTGTAAGCATTAGCGCCTTTTGTGTACTTTGGCTCCAGGCTCTGGTGGGACAAGCAGCTACACATGCCCAGCATTCATCTTCACTGACCACACTCGTGCTGCACCTCATGGTGGTGCAGAATTTTAATCTACAATAAGAATGTTCCCTATGCACTATTTCGCTTTTGTCATGATTTCAGTATAGCATGGAAACTAGATTTGCAGAAGTACCTTGGTCATACCTGTCAAAATTGTCATACATAGAATAAATTTTTTAGGTCAGCAAATCTCGGTGCAATTTTTATGTACCGACACTTGTACCGCAACTTCTGATGTCAATCTGAATTTCTTATACAAGCAACCAGAAATTTCCCAATAATCCCAATAACAGTGGTACGGTGGTGGAGCTCCAACCATCCAGATGCCAGCAACCGCAGTTAATTCTTCACCTTTTCTTTCTTTATGCTTAGAACAATACACTGTTCGAGCTGGAATGCTTACACAGTCGATGAGAAACTAGATGCCACCCGTGAGGGGGCCCTGCTTTTGTTCTCGGTCGTAATGATTCGGAGTCTAGCTTATGCGGTTTGCATTTCTGCCAGGTTATGCTTGCCATAAACATTGTGTTAAAAAGCTTTTTCAGAAACAGCAACTTATCACAAATATAAAGTTCTAATTTTAGGTGCCATACCAAAAAAAGCTCTGACAGCACATGCTTGGTGTGGTGTTTCTTCAGCCCAGGTACCAGAGCAATAAAAAGAAATATACTTGTCATGTCTATCTTTTTCTAATATGAAACAGAATTTTCTGAAATACCAGACTTGCCTGCCATGGGCTTGGTGTAAGTCGTTTTAATGCATATGCATTTGCTTCAGATCAAGAAAAATTCCCTCGTATATATCAAACTGCTCCTTCATCTATAATAGGTAGTCGATAACCAACCCAAGAAAATTGAATGCCACTTGTACTGTCTGCTAGGTAGATCGCTCTGCAGTCAAAAGGGACTTGCCATGTCTACTAGATTGGGCAAGTTACAAAGTATGACGCGAAATCGCAAGCAGATGCACACAAGTATATTTCAGATGTGACGAGTCAAAAACAAAGTTCGTAACAGGCTCGACAGCTGTCAGGCTTCAAGTTTGACGAGGGCGACCCTGATAGGCAGCACGTACTTGGGGTGCAGAGGCGGCCACCTTTAATATTTTCAACGCTGCACAGCTTGTTCTCTGCTGTTAAAAATCACACCGTCCTCGGCGTCGAAATCTTGAGGAGCAAGGGGCTCGGGAAGGCACTGTTATACGAGCCTGCCTTGTGCAGAAAGGCAAATGATGTTGCTGTGCCCAGAACCTTTGCAACCACTGGACCTGCTTTTGAGCATTCTATTCACTGCTCCGCAACAGAAGCTTTAGCAATGCTTTTTGTTAAGCTTGGCCTTGGGTCAGCACAGCATCCACTGGGGTTGCGAGGAATTGGTGTGCAACCACAGTTTCAGGGGTTAGTCGCTGTCACCTGCACACAACGGCCTCTGACATTAATGCTTCATAACCTTTTCAGTTGTACAAAAGCACATCAAGACTAGATGGATGCTCTCTATGCTAATGCAGTCTGTGCTTGGAACTAGTATCATGTAGGTTTTTATAACATCCCAAAAAGCCTGCAATATAAAGATAATAATAATAATTGCAAAAAAAATAATGTGGAGGTATTTACACTTGGCTTGCACAATACAAAAAATCATGTCTTGCAGAGCAAAGAGGTGCAGCGTGAATATCGGGCAATCAAAATTATGTATCTATACAAACAGTGTATATGAAAACGGACACAGCGTGTCTGAACAATTTCCCGATGTTGGTGCCCTAGACCTTTGGATGAATTATATACATGCAATCACTAGAGTAAGCTTGAATGTGTGCTTAAAACGATCTCGCACGACACTCATCGTATTGAATGAGGCGCCCGTTTTCTACCGAGAGCTGTCGTGCAAGCACGTTGAGAAAATGTTCAATTCAGACTGTGTTAGAACACAGCGTATTGATACGTAAGAGTATTTACCGAGCGCACTGCTGAATTCGCATCGCTGAACGTCTTGGTTGTCGTCTCTCCGTCTTCCTTTCGCGCGAAGCCCACCCACCTTGAACCCCGGGTGATCGATTATCGCCTGTGTAACATCCAACAGAACGCGACTCACAGCGCACCGATGCACGGTGATGTCTTCGCCGCACCAAAACGTGCCTCCAGCAACGCAGAAGCTGAGAGCACTTGCTGCTCGGCTGTCAGCACATGGGGCCCCCGCGACTCCGCCAAAGCTTCCGCGGCAACTGTCAGAGCCAGCGAGTGTCGGGCAGTATTCCCCGATTACGTCCCTGACGAACCTTGAACCGAACGTGTCAAAAACGTAGCGATGGTCCATGGAAGATCGCTTTGGCTCGCCCCGTCCGCGAGCGTGAACGTCGCCATCTTCATTGACTTTGGCAACTCCGGCTGCCTGACAACTACAAAGTTATCTCAATCGCCAAACTGAATCGTGACGACATTTTGACGTCACCGCTAACTTTATTATTTCACCAGCATAGCTCAAACTCCATCGGAATCCGTAGGGAAAAACTCAATCACAACGGCACATCACGTGACCAAAAGGGCAGCCAATCAGCGACCGATTGAGTTAACTTTATCGTTGAGTTTGCGATCTAGCATAGACAGACTGATCCGGTGTCCGATGGTGTTTCTTTCATATTCACCGAAAAAAAAGCGGTAAACCTTTTTGGGAATAAATATACACCGAAAACTACAGAAAATTGAAGTTTAAAATAAACACCAAAAAAAGTACGCCGAATTGGGAAAAGATAAAAACCGAAAACGCCGAATCCTAGGGTAGTCACCGAGAGCACAAAAACGTCGCCTTAAAATTTATCCTAGCTAAATCCGAATCAATCTGAGGTCCGAGCATTGCAGGGCCGATTGTCTCTTTCGTGGCCGTATCCCCGTCGATCACCAGCGAAATGCACACCGTTCCTCCGTATTTTTACGTCATACCTACGTGAGACACCACGCTAAACTTTGAAGTCGCTTTCTACCGGCCTACTATGTTGGTTTCCGCGTCTGAAATGAACTCGCAGAGACGAACGACAACGAACAAAGCATCCGACAAGCTCCGGCCAATGCCCCGGCCCAGCTGGGGCTAGCCGCTGCCTGGGCGCTGCCATCTTTCCTGTGACGTCACGTATTTGGTTTGGTCACGTGACGAGTGGTCACATTTGCGTACTATGGCAGCGGCTTTATGGGGGTCACTTTCGAGTGCACACCGGAATTCCGGTTTATCGCTCTAAGCCCCTCTACCTCGTTGTAGTTCCCACATATACCAAGTCCTATATTACAAAACCGCTATTCATTTCAGGGCAAAAGAAAAACATGTGGACTCTTTTTTTCTCGCGGACTACAATGTGCGGACCGATGAAAGCCCTACAATACGCGCAGATTCCGAATGATTTTATTATAACTCGCCTCGAAGGGAGTCTGATAGGTACACTTTCTGATAAGACTCCTCTTTTTCTCCGCGGGCGAAGCCATCGCTTGCAACTCGCCGACAAGCGCCCTTCGTCGACCACTTCACTGAGAAGAAAATTCTTCCCAAAAAGGGCGTGTCGCGATCTTTGAACACGCTGTTAACGAGAGAATAAGCTACGATCGGTTGTGATTTCGGGTTTGTTGGGATGCTTATAGCGTCCAGATTGAGTTGTCACCACAAAAGGACGATCTCGAAATCGACTTCATTGCCCCTTTAAGAACGCGTTCGTGGATACCGATTTGTCCTCTTCTTACGAACTTACGAACTTCTTAGCTAAGTCGTCGTAGCCTAAGAAGCTCTTCGTGAATCTGGCCTCTGGTGCGTTTGTTTGCCCCCCCCTCCCCCCTTCCCCAAGCGTGCACGTGATTTTGTTTACCCCTCACCTTAACCAATGATGGCTGCCTCGTCATCGCGTCTTTCTGTGTGTTCACTGTGTCGCCCTTATGGTACGTTTACATCTGAGAAGAAATCCGCTGCCGCGGGAGCGGATCCGCTCCCGGCGGCGGCGGCGACGAGCGGGTTGCGTTTACATCTATTTCCCTCGAGCGGCGGCGGCGGCGCCGGCTGCGGCAGCTATTCTCGTAACTTCCCGTCAAATATGACGAGAAGGCGCGAGAGTTCCCACCTCGGCCGTCTCTCCCGGGCGCTGCTGCTCCCGGAAGTCGTGACGTAGGCAGCGTCGCGCTGCGCAAGAATGTCACTTCCGGTCAGCGAAACGCCTCGTTCGGCGGCAGAAATAGGTCCCGGACCTAAACGGCTCTCCGCCGCGTTTTCCGCCCAGCGTTTCGCCCCAGCGGCAAAAGCTGGGCGGATTCGCTGGCGGATCTGCAAGTGTAAACGTACCATTAGATGGGCATGCTGCTCTTTGCGTTTCGATGCGCGAAAGACGCACTTTGGAACACTTCCTCGTCGTATACTTCGCATTGAATGGGGGGGGGGGGGGGGTAGAAATTCATTTTGTCCCTACTTTCCTACCTGGCTACGCCGGATAACATCCAAATAAATAAAGGTGAATGGGGCAGTGAAAATCCGTCACATGACAACCAGCCTTCCGGTGATTAACAAGCTAAACACGCGCATCCGTCCTGCTGCATTTCGACGCAGCTGGCGACGAGTCATCTGCGATGCCATCGTATTTTCGCCTTTTCGAGTACAGGCTGTTCTGTTTAGCACGCGCATTTTTGTTTTCACTCCATGTGCGCAGAGTGTACACTTATCACGTGGCCGCACGCGTCGTTATAAACACCACGCCGACCACATCCTGGGCAGATCTAGTTGAAGCCTCGCACAGCGTCAGTTCACTCTAAAGCCGTCTTCATTCAAATGGGAGATATGCTCGTCATGAAGCCTGAAGCCCTGAGAGAGGTGCACAAGACCACTTTTCTTCCACTAAATTACATCAAGAATACCAAGAACTATGTACTTTTCCGATTCCAACAAGAGGAATTGCATCACATCTTCAACTCAGGTCAGTTGTTCTTCAGTTTCGTCGACGCTTTTGCGATCGCTCCACTTCTGCGTCATGGGTCAACATCTCTTAGACAACAAGGCCGCAGCGCTGCATTTTTGAGCGTCATCTCAAAGAAACCAACGCGCGTTTTCACTGACCGTACTAGAGTTTCAGTCGAACTCTGGCGCAGCGCTCGTTTTCAATCTGTGCCCCGCTCTATCCCTCCATTAGTAGGCGACGCCGAAACGTCAGCACTGCGGCCTGGTTTTCTAGGGAGCGTTGTCCGGGCCTACTTTGGCAGCTGAGCATCAATTTAAATACGGGTCGCATGACGTAACATCATTAGCCATTGTTATGTCCTTAGCAATACAAATTTCGCGGCACCGATTCTTTTTGTTTTTGGCAAGTACAAGTGGTAATGGACACCAGCACGGTGCGACGACGTTATGTGCAAGCCATGTAGGAAACGTCGGCTTAGAAGGGATACATCCATAGAGTTATTATAATGTACGCTAGAGGTTCAACTGGCGCTAGTGTCTATGCGACTTCCGTGACGCAAATTGAAGCAGACAGCAACCAGTCTACTTTTGTGGTGCTCCTGTGCATTCCTATGGGAAAAAGCGCGTGCATTTTGTCTCTTCGCCCGGAAATAACACGGAACACTTCGGTTATTTCGGTTGTACCGAATACTATGTGTCTTAATAAACATTGTAAAAGTGTAATTGCTTTAGTTACAGCATTTTTCTTCATCAGTGAGCGATGTTTAACTTCGCTACATTTCAGTCCCAAACGTGTGTTCCGCAGCAGGTGTGAAAAAACAAGCGACGATTCGAAGCGAAATTACAAGCGAAAGGAATATAGAGCGTGTTCAAGGCTCGCCAGCATTCCGGTGACGCTTATATATTGATAATATGCCAGTCCTGTCACTATATGAAAATGACCCCGTCGTGCATGAGCGGATAAAAACATTCAAAACGTAGAGAATAAAGTCCGTGGGCTATGAAAGGTGTCTCTTCGTATTGTTTTCTCTGCCGAGCAGCTTTTATCGGGCACTTGTTCTCAAAGATTTCGAGCGTGCGGGTGATATTTTGAACGTAGAACAAGCAGCTTCGCTCAGAGCAGAAAGAATAAAGCGGTACTTACTTATTTAAAATCGGAATAGATTACGTGGCCTTCAATTTATTTTGATCCTACATGCACGTATATTTACTGATCCAGTGTTACTGTGTAGTTCTTGCCGTCTTTCTTAATTTCCAGATGTTCTTCGTTCGTTTCGCACGTATATCCCCCATGCTGAAAAGCGCCGACGTCGCGTTCGCGCTAACAGTGTCCGAGAGTGCACAAAAATACACGTACGAAGCCGTTTTAGCATCGTTTTTAATGCGATGAATTCGAAAGAAAAACACCGTAACTGACCAATTGTTTCGTCGGCCTGACTGAGAAATGTTCCAAGCTACCTAGTACGTACGAATTATTTGGAATATTTGCTCTTATGATCGAGCGCAGGAGAAAATGCACTCACTTTTCCCCATAGAAATGCATTACCGGAAGTCAATTTTGGACTGGTTGCTGTCTGCTTCAATTTGCGTCAGCACACTAGCGCCAGTTGAACCTCTAGCGTACATTATAATAACTCTATGGATACATCTACATAGTCGGTGACAAGAGGCCGGGCCTCCTCTCCAGTGTTGCGCGCGCTGTTCATAAGCGAGCCCCCACGAGATGTGGGCGCTGTGGATGGATGGATGGATGTTAATGGCTATACCTTTGTAACGGGCGGTAGCTTGCGCCACCTAGCCTAATTGCGGGTGCGCAGGAACTCGATTCGCGTTAAAATAAGCTTCTGCGCATGCGCGCTGCCAAGAACATGCTGCGCCACCGCAGCGCCATGACGTCAGGGCCGCGTGTTGTCGATGTTCATCCGGGAGGATGAGAAAAAAGATCAGGAGACTGAGACGCAGATAGAAGCCTATATTTAAAACAAACAAAAATAAGCGAAGAGAGGAAAGAAAGAAAGGAAAACTAATCATCGAAGAGCAAAAGACAAAAATAATTGGTCATTTAAAATATGTTCGTCCTGCGCATAGTCACCAGCGGGCCGGGGCTTGCGACGGTGGTTCCATTAGTTGCGCTGGTGCCCTTGATCGTACTTTATGGGCCCGATGCCTCGCCATGGTGGACGGAGGTAGTTATGTGCGAGCCGGGCCCGGGATGCCGAGACGGAGCCGGGTATGTCCGTGCCGGGATCTTTGACACCGGAGCGAGGCCGGTGTGCGCAAAATCGCCCCTTGCGCGGCTTCGAATCCCGTCGCACCCGCGATCCCGATCTTCTCGCGCTCCTCCTCTTCTTCTTTTTCCAGTTGTCCCTCGGATGACCTGACCAAAATCGTTTTACTGACAAAAACAACAACAAAAAAAAACGAGTTAGTTGCTGACATTTTAGATACCATCATCAAGCTTTTTTTGTGTTTTTGTTTTGTTTCACTTTACGTTGCCTCCTGAACTGTCCCCAAAATAACGTGTGTTAACGGGCAATACGACTTCTCTGGTCGCCGAGGAAACTCATCTTTTCTGCAGAATACTTTTTTTTTTGCGAACAACTTTTTTATATTTTACGTGTTTAAAATTTTTAGTGTTAACTGCTCTTGTTTAACGCACGTTTCTACCTCTTCACCAACTGCAATTAATACATTTTTTCTAGAACATGCGCAGCACCTGCAGTGCCAGTACGACAATAATGCGGGGGTGAACAATAATAATAAAACAAATCCTGCATTTGCAGCACGAAGCGTCGTTTCGTCTAATGCCTTCCAATGCGTAATTACCCCCCCCCCCCCCAAAAAAAAAATAAAGAAAACAGCTTTGCGGTAATTTACAGTATACTCAAAGCGATTGCTGCGACACGTCACGGCGAAGTCGTTTGGCATCGGCGTCGCGTTTCGCGCACCGCGTGAACAGAAGCGTTCGAAACAAAATGGACATCTGACCATTTTGTTCCGAACGCTTTTGTTTCGTTTTGGTTCTAGTGCGCGTGAAAGCGCGTTTCCCGGCATTTGTAAGACTGGTCGTTAAACCCTGAGGCGTGTCTCAGTGATAACGCCTCCGCTTCGCACGCAGTGGTCCAAAGTTCGAATCCCGCGGGCGGCGGCCGTTCTTTGGATTTGGCAACATCGACGACAGACTCCGTACGCCAACTACCACATCAACAGCTAAAACATCATCAGCAACGACATCATCAACGGGCGTCGTGTCCTGTGTTGGATAGAGTTCATCATACCAGCCCGCGGGACAGAATCCGGAGGCCCGCGGGCCGGATGCGGGCCGCCGATGGCCGACTGCCATGTTGATGAACAGCGTCCGTTACTTTCGCCGTTCGTTTACACGCGGGCGCTTAGTTTCTGGCGTCGTTTTTCGCATTGGAACGCTTAAGAGTGTCTCTGTCGATGGCAGAACTCAGCAAAGACGATCGGGGACGTATTAGGCCGCATAAACCCATGCCTACTGTACGTTGTTTTTCTTAAACGTGAGAAACTAAAACCCGAGAAAACACGAAAATCCTCCGACCAGTCGTTACGTCATGCCCAGATATTTCGGCTGCCAAGCGCGTGTCGGTCGTGTGGGCAGCACGTTAGGTATTGGGGATGGATGGATGGATGGATGAATACGGCTGAGCTTTTTGGATCGGGCGGTAGCTTGTGCCACCTAGCCATTTGGTCTTACCATTTAAGGAAAAAAATGAGGAGTTGCGCTCCCTAGCGGCCACCTCGGGAGCTAATGCTGTGTGGCAAACAAACCCTCCGATCGCAGTCATTGGTGCATTCGCTGCCATGGAAAACGACGACGCAAGGCTTGTGGGAGATATGTAACACTATTCTTTTCTTCTAAACGCATCTGATAGAAGCAGAGCTCTGGATAGAAGTAATCTGGTCACCTCTTGCATTCAACGTCATCGAAGTCCTATTGGAAGGCAGACAAGCGCATGTGTGGTCACGCGCGGGCATGCCGGGCCAGCCGCGTCGTGTCGGCCGCGCGCTGGATCGTCGGTGGGAAGCACGGCGCCCATGTTTTTCTGAACGATTCACAAAACACGCACTTCACTTTTTCAATAACCCTGTCGGGTTTTTTTTGTGTTTTGCGACAATCATGGACGACATTGGCGAAAGCAAGCGGTGTCTCGTTGTAGGAGTGGACGTGCTCAAGTGCGATTATGTCATTGAGTACAGCGTCGCACCAGAGCCAACGGCGGACAGTGTCCGCATTGCCACGCATACGTGCTGGAGTTCTCCTGCATATACTCGATATAAAAGCATGCTCCGAGCAGTGCGGTACGCAACAAGTGCGCACCATATCGTTACAAACAAATATGCAGCGAGCCCGTAGACGATGCGGCGTCTACGCTAGGCCAGTGCTGGCGTCGGAGTTGTTTGCCACACAGCGATTGTTCGTGGTGATGATGATGATAATGAAAGAGCGCCGCCTATAGTACGATCTCCTCGCCAATCTATACCCCGCACTGACACCAGTCGTGACGTCTCTTTCTGATCATTTTGAAAATAGCGAGAGTGCGCGTGCAAAGCTTTGATAGGCGCTGAAAATACGCGAGAGCGGAGATTCCGAAAACCCCTTTTTCTGACGTAACGCTCCGCTCTAGCTCCGAAACAAAATGGAGACGATTTAAGCGTTTTTCCTTAATCACATAACCGCTTCAATTTCCCAATAAATCACAAGGTAACACTGCAAATACATCATCCAAGCGGCATTCTGCGGAAACTGTTTGAGACGTGTCCTATTCCCTAATCTTGTCATATTAATCATACAAAAGAGAGAAGAAAAAAAAAGGAAATTGCCTGCAAACATATTTGAAGCGTATACATAGATACGAAGGGAAAATATGCTTCGAATCTGCTCGAGGCGTGTTCGGAGATACTTCTCGTCTTGCCTGCAGCAAACACCGTGTCTTTTGCATGATTGCATGATGGGTAGCGTAACTGCGGTTTTCGAGCTATGCTCACTGACAAGGGCGAGAACGGCAGAGAGGGCCTTGAGTTAACCCGTAGTATACACAGCGCGAAGTTTCCCCTTCGAAAACGCTGGGGCCTCTCGTGGCCCTTGAGTGCCCGCGCGCAGCCAAAGCGCGTGCTGGGCGTTCGAAAGACGCACCCTGCCGTACTCATTCTGTGGGTGACTATACGGAGAGCAAGTTCGTCTGCTCCTTTTTGCAGGGTTCCGGTGACGTCAGACAGACGCCGAGCTCTGATTGGCTACAATGGAAGGATAGGGGGTAGACCTCAAGGCAGCTTGCTTTGAGGCCTACCCACTATTCTTCGAGCAGAGCCAATCTGAGCTCGGCGTCGTTCTGACGTCACCGGAACTCCTGCGCAAGGAGCGGCCGACTTGCTCTCCGCATAGTGCGCCATCAAAATAGCTCGCCACCCATCGAACACGACGCTTATCATCGCACATTTCGAAAGGGCATCGGAGGTTGGTCGATGCCGTAAATGGAAGCGTTGACGAATTTTTTTTTTTTTCAGTTCGGGAGATTGTCATGAAAGTTAGACATCAATCAAACACGCGCTCACGCTTGTTTTTAACATTGACGTTTAGTTTTTGGTGTTTCCAGAGTACGCCGTAATACTGTTTCCGGGATGAGGTTTATTACTCTCATCAATCTTCTCCTTTGTTAAAGTAGTGTTTTGTAACAAATTTTAATGCAAAAACAAAACAAAAAATAAACTTATTTTTAGGATCCACGCGCCCAATCATTTTATTGTTCGGAACATGGGTGTGCAGCGCAGGCGAAGGCAACGCCACGCGAAGAGAGAAAGGGCGAGCGCTAGGAAGGCGGCGCGGGAGAGGAGGACAATGGAGGGCGAGGGGAGAGCACTAGGAACGTTAGAGAGGAGAGCAGGTTTCTCTCCTCCTCCCCAGCCTTCCTGGTGCTTGCCCTTCTCCCCGCGCCTAGCGTTGCTTCCGCCTGTACAGCACAGGTTTCGGTGTGTCCAGAATCCAGTGTACTACATTGTGTCTGGGGTGCAATTACATTTACATATCAATCTTCTTCTTTTTTTTTAGTTGTGCTTTTTAGCAAGTTCATTTGCCCCCCTCCCCCCCCCCCCCCCCAAAAAAAAAAAAGTCTGTTTTTTTGCTAAGCAGTGTAGAGTGAGTGACCTTGTATGTTGATCCGAAAGCCAAATCGTCGCTTGCTGTTAGACCGGAAACGAAGGACGCCTCATTCTAGTAAATATATATTTAGATAGGCACGTGCGTAAAAAATACATATAGTATATTTCAATGCGTCCCACTTTCCCGGATGTTGCAGACGACATTGCACATCACCATGACATCCGACATTGGGCAGCACCAGCCAGAACAATCAAACCCCACGCACTGTAACTAGCGTCGCCACGTCATCACGGTGGAATCGAGCGCAGACAAGCGAATGGACAAGAGCATATACGTCAAGCGCCTCGTGACCAGTCAATGCGTCGAAGGACGCTCGGCGGCCGGCTAGGGGGTCCAAGTGCCGAGTTGGCGTCATCCGAGCGTGATGACGCAATGCGGAGGCCCAGAAGAGGCTGTCTAGAGCTCTATTGTAGGTTGGGTCAGCGCCGCAGTCAGCCAAACAGGACGAGCGATGGCGCCTTTCAATGCCACACGTTTGGGAACGTGCGACTATGGGCCCCATCTTAACGCTCACAGGGCTCTTTTCTTTCTTTCTTTTTCACTCAGTAGAAAATTGCGAATATATTTTCTTCTGTTTCACAAGGTTGCGATATACGTACTTGCGCGGTCTGGAGGTACGACAAGCGAGCCCTGCCGTGAGAGCAGACTTGTTGATATCTGACGACAAGAGCCTCAGGCATCTTCGAAGCAGGTTTTTAGAGCGCAGCTCTTAGGCGCCCGTTTCAGGCATGAGCGGCTTCGCCGTCGCCATCGGCGTAACCGCGCAGTGCATTATGGGAAACGTCCCATAATGGGACGTTTCTCATAATGCATTATGGGAAACGTCCCATAATGCACCGCGCGGGACCCTCGTGACGTCGCGTGTGACGTCATAAGGGTCCAGCGCGGTGCATTATGGGACCTTCCCATGATGCAACGCGCGGGGAGGACGAGAGGGGGAGGATGAGGACGAGAGGAGGAGGGAGGAGGAGGGGAAGAGCAGAATGGGAGGAAGGAAGAGGGATGAAGAGGAGGAGAGGAGGGAGGGGGAGGACGGGTGAGGGTGAAGAGCTTGAAGAATGAGGAGGAGGGAGGACGAGGAGCAGGAGGAGGAAAAGGAGGGAGGAGAGTAGCAGACAGGGTGAGGAGGTGAAAAAGAGTAAGGAGGAGTTTACCCTCCCCTCAGTACCCTTCCCCTCCTCCTTTTCAAGAGCTGCGCTCTAATTCGGCGTTACAGGGTGTTGTAAACGTCTTCCATTTTTTTCATGCGTGTGTAGGCTTTGAACATGCCTACAGACAGTTTTTTATGACCAATGTGACACATACAAGGAACAGACGCGCCTCAGACAATAGGGAGTTTTGGGGAACCATCTTTGCACGTCCGGTACGGTACAGATGGGTCCTCCGGTACGAGCTGCGCATGCGCTGCCGCAGAAGACTCTCACATGCGCAGTTCGTACCGGAGGGCCCATCGTAGACCGTATCGGACGTGCAGACACTGTTCCCGAACACTCCCTAGTGTCTGCAGACTCTTCTGCGTGTTGGGTGACCAGTATGGGACTTGGGGGCCGGTGCCGTAGATCACTAACACACGGGAAGCGCAGGAGTTTAGACGCAAACTCCGGTGCGGACTGGCTATTCATCACGGCCATTTCACCACCCGAAAATGATTACTAAAAGTTTTCGCGAGGTGTCCACGCCTGGCGCCTTTCGGTGCGAATATGTACCGTGTGGCGAAATTTGCTCAGTGAGCAAATTTCGCCAGACGAACCTGAGTTTCAGGGGACGCACGAAAGCATTGATTTTTTTTAGCTTCATTATGAAGATTTAATGAAGGTCGTACAACCCCTGAATTTTCCCTTGAGACTGCTGGAAGGTTTTAATAAAATCTAAGAATATGACCGTTTATACTGCTTTAAGCCCATTTGGAGGCAATTTTAAAATTAAAATTACTTAGAGAATAAAAATGACAAAAAATATTACACAAACAAAGCTCTGACTGACAGCTGATTTAATTGGAATTACAGAAAAAATGCCGCTAAATATCTTGGTTTTCAAGGGTGTTGTTGGGTGTAATAATAATATTCAGTTGTCAGTAAGCGCCTTGTTTGTATATTGAGTGCTTCCGCGTCAGATCCCGCAGTGATGGTCTGGGTCAATTTTTTTTTATATTTATGTAAAACATTTATGTTAAAGTCATGTTCTTGGGAGTAGTATTGACCTCTATGCGAACGCCGTAGCTCATCTTCTTCCGGAGATTTAACATTTCGAAGCTCGAGGCGTGGAGGTTGCCCAAGTTTCGCTATGGTATCTTGCACAGCCGTTAATTTCACACCGAAACATGCACGAAGTAATATTCTGTTTTACTTTTTTATGGAAGGTTTACGCCATGTAATAAAAGTAATAAAAATTATGGTACAAGATTTCTATTCAAAAACAAAACTACGATACACGTCAAATAGACACGTTTCAGAGGCATATCCACAAATTATTTACCAACGAAGCACTCTTTATAAAACGACGCAAAATATATCAAAGTTATCATTTTCTAATGCATTTTACGAATATATAAAAGTATGATTGGCCATTAATGCAGTTCTGTTATTAATTCAGAAACGCAGCTCATTTCTCTAAATGTAGCAAAATTGCACGTCATTAAGAAAAACTCCACTTTTAGTATCTTTTTAATTTTCCTTAACCGTTTACAGTCACTTGAACTAACTTGTGATGGCAAAACATTCAGTAACCTATAATCTACATTAAAAAAAACTTTTATTTAAATTGAGTTAGCTTGTCTTCGTTATAGGGGCTTTGCCGCACGACGTCTGCTCCAATGGGGCATTAACCGACAAAGGCTGCACAGCGGTTCTGCTCTATCGTAGGGTATAAAAACTCATGCTGCCCTTGGCTTAGTTAGTTTTATATGTGTGTTTTCTTGCGTTGCCTCCTTAGACTTCATCCCCTTCCCCGGGTCCTTAGCTCTCGAAGAACGCCTCTGCTGCCGGCAGTTGAGGACTGTACGGCCAGCTCATTGTTGTGAAGCCCAACGTCCAGGAGGCAACGCAAGGAAACACAGATATAAAGCTGAACTACGGACACCATAACATTTTACAATCTACCATAGCGCAGCACCGTTGTACAGCCTTCGCGGGTTCTAGGAAATGTTTCTTTGGAGCCGACCCGACGTGCGGCAAAGCCTGGGAACTGTAAACGGTTAAAGAGAGTTTAAAGAAAATTAAAAAGTAGTTTTTTTTTTAATATTGATGCGCAATTTTGCCACATTTAGAAAAATGAGTTGCGTTTCCGCGTTAATAACGAAACTACAACAAATGCAGAGCATATTTTTCTTACATATTCGTAAGATGCATTTAAAGATGATCATTTCGATATATTTTGCGTCGTTTTAATGAAGCAGTTCGTTGGTAAGTAATTTGTAATTTCACGTGTCTCTAAAACGTGTTTATTTGGTCCGGGTCATAAAAAATAATGACCCGGACCATCATTGCACGATCTGACGTGGAAACACACTATTTATTTACGAAAATATTCGCAGCTAGATGACTGGTGCGCGACCCTTCTCCAGGAATTATTTTCGTCATTCTTGTCCAGCTCGCTTGGACCTTTGCATCTAATAGCATTATAATATTAACCTTAAAAATGCAAGCCGTTCACACTTGTTGGTTTTAGACTGGTGGCAGCTGATAAAACCCGTTTGCTCTACTGACGCCTAACTTCTGGTTAGCTCAGTTGGCAGAGCGCTCCACTGGAAATGGAGAGGTCGCTGGTTCGATACTGCAGGACCAGGCGGATTGTTTTCAATCGCGCACCAGTCACTTAGTTGTGTGTGTCTGTTTTGTGTTTGTCCTTTGTCTCCTTTGTTCCCCTTCTCCAGGGATTATTTTCGTTATTCTTCTCCAGCTCGCTTGCACATTTGCATTTAATTGCATTATCATCATAACTATTTCTTCTCGTCCATCTTCACGCTCTTTTTACTTTCTTAATTTCGAGTGCGTAGCTTTGTCTATACTTGGCTATAGAAAAGTACAGGGTGTCACAAAAGAAAATTTACATAGTCTTTTTTACCGCAAAAATAAACTAGGAATCGCCAAACGCTCATTTTCCGCCCAAAGGTAGCGCTAGAGGTCACAACCAGATGCCAAAGTTTCAGCCCAATCCGATAACTTAATCAAAAGTTATAAGTGATTTTGTGAAAATTTTAATGTGAAAATGGCGGCCGACGGAGTTTTCGAATACATGGGGCTCTATGGCACCAGAAACCGAAAACGGGCGAAAATGGGCTCCATTTTCCCATTGAAATTTTCAAAAAATCACTTATAACGTTTGATTAAGTTATCGGATCGGGGTGAAACTTTCGCATCTGGTTATGACCTCTAGCGCTACCTTTGGGAGGAGAATGAGCGATCGGCGATGCCTAGTTTCTTTTTGCGGTAAAAAGACCGTGTAAATTTTCTTTTGTGACACCCTGTATACTTGAAGTGAATTCGTTTAGACCTTATTCTTTCTTGGTTACTTAGTCCATTGACGATACAGTGCCTATGCGGAGCGCAAGTTCGTCTGCTTCTTGCGCAGGGGTTGTGGTGACGTCAGAACGCCGAGCTCTGATTGGCTCTGGCTGGAAGGATAGTGGGTAGACCTCGATGCTAACTGCCTTCAGGTCTACCCACTATCCTTCGCTCTGTAAATTGTGCGACCATTCTGATTGCAACCATGGTTTCAATACCGCGAAGATACGTACACAGGTAAGAATTCGCGAGCCATTTGGCTGGAGGCCATCGGGCGTTCGGCTCGCATCAAGTTTGTCCAGGTTTATTCCCGTCATTTTGCGTCGAAAGGAAAGTAGTTCTCAAGTTTTTCAGTGCACCTGGCCTGCCAATGCGAATATTTTTATGTCGCGTTTTAGTTGTGCGTCATGACGCTCACCCCCTTGTTCGCGGATGCCTTCGAAAAAAAAATATAACAAGAACAAAAAAGCGGAAAGGACTATATATTTATTTTGTTGATTTTTTCTATTGTCCTCCCGGTCGCTTTTACCCCATTTCGACAGACGCTGACAGACGCTTGTATAGATCTGTAGCTCTCCTAGCTGTCAGGTTTTAAACAGCACCCCTGGCGAGAAATATTGGATATTTTTAGGTCGCGTTTCCACTTTGCGTAGCGTTGCGTCCTTTCAAACGCTCTGTTAGTGCGCGTGAACCACGAGCAGACGCTGAGGGAAGCTGACAGACGCTAGTTTACGCCCGTGGGAGGTACACGAGGGGACGCTAGGAAGCCGCTTCACGTCAGCATTAAATGGTCGCGCGCCGCGGACGCATAGCATCTTTGTGGTAGCGTCTCGTGAAGGCTGCAGCGCCGCCTGGCCGAGAGAAACAGACCCATTGGATCGTGAATCGTGCATGATGGAACGCTAGAACGCCGTTTTCGTGATCGCGTCTTGCAAGCGTTCCAGACGTTTTAGATGGGGGCGGAATAGCAGACCGTCGAAGGCGAAAACGGACGCTGACACGCAGCTTTTATGTCCGCGTCTGTGCATGGCATGACGACGATAAACGGTTGTGGAATAGCAGACGATGCCAGAGGCTGCTGCGCGTCTACTGGCACGAGTAAACAGGTTGTGTCAGACTTCCAGACTACGCACCGGATGTCGGGAAAATGGAGACAATAGGCTTCCGAGCACGTTCGGTCGAGCAGCCATGCCAATCCAGTAGTACGTAGTAATGGGCGGGGCCACTGATCTGTGGGCGGGGACCTCCACCAATATTGCGTATAACCGCGTAAATATTGCATGAAAAAACATTTTTCGTGCAAAAATTATGAGAAAGAATGTGCGCGTCCCACTTCAGTGTTTTCAAGGGGAGCATCGGGTATCTCGCGTTTTTTTAAGACTTTCGAAGTTCAGAACGTGCCCATCTCTTTCTTGCAGACCTCGTCCAAGGGAGCACGCTCGTGGACATCGGCTCTGGTCCGACGGTCAACTTCGTGCTCTCGGCCACGAAGAAGTTCCGGGACATCGTGGTCAGTGACCTGGTCGAGAGTAACCGACTCGAGGTGGACAAATGGCTCAGAAAGAGCGCAGACTCGGTCGACTGGTCGTTCCGGGCCGAACAAGTCGCCGAACTGGAGGGACACCGGTGCGTATATACACCAGCACGCTATTCACAAACAGGCCTGCGTTCACCGCGCATGCGCAGAAACTAGAATCGCGCGAGGTGACGCGTCTGCGCATGCGCAGTGCCGACAGAAGCGCCACCGCAGGGGCGTAACGTCAGAGAGTTGGGTCGGTGACTATGCGGACATTGCGAAGCGCTAGTTCGTCTGCTTTTTGCTCAGAGGGCGGTGACGTCAGAACGACGCTGAGCTCTGATTGGCTTTGATTGAAAGGATAGTGAGAAGACCTGAATGCTGGATGCCTTAAGATCTATCCAATTTTTTTAATTTTTTTACATTACAATTTTGATTAAGTTTAAAACAATATTCCGAGGACACCTAAGCACTTCCTATGAGCTGTGAATGCGAAAGCCTGAATGTCGAATCGAACGCCGCTGAGTGCTCCTTCGAGTTTTGCGGTGCGAGCATTGAGGCGCCGCCATGTTCGTCGGCGCCGAAAGAAGTACCCGCTGTGCCGTCCACGCACGGATAAATCGCATTACGTGAGTATTAGCGGCGAGATGTTTTGGTGGCGCCCTCGTATGGTTACTTTTCGTGACGTCATTACCTTGCGAACAACGAGTTCGATGGTGCTTGTAATTAGCATGGTGGAAGCTTGAAATCATTGCGCTCTCAAAGGAACACTGCCAACACCGTCAAAAATAAAGTTCTTCAATTACTCTTATTTTCGTCGACGACAAATCCTTTCCTGACGTCAAAGTCAGCATTCCGCCAATCATGTAAGGCCGAACACAGCGACGCTTTCGATCGCTACGTCGCCAATAGGGCATTCACTGGACGCCACATATCAGTGTGCTGCTCAAAGCGCATGCTCATAGCGAGCTCACGTCAATAGGATGCTAAGACCTGAAATCTTGACGGTGTGGCACGCACGTTGCAAAAGAACCATGGAAGCTCGCCAACAGCACGCGTTCAGCAGTCGCGCACACGGCTATCGCTGCCAATAGGTTGCACTTTCACATCGCATACTTTTGACGGCGCCCGGCCCGCGGGCCGCACGGGGCCCGCGACCAGCGACACTCGGGGACGCGTCCCGCAAATGTCCCGTGGCTGCAAGACCCTGATCCTATGCCTCGAGCGCTGCAAGCTCTATAAATATTGACATCTTTTCATCCATTTGTTTCCACCGTACGAAAAAAACTCATTTCGAGACATATTGAACTCTGATACTTCCCGAGTGAATCGAGCGACATAGTAATGATCGTGTGATTGGCTCCTAGTTGTAATGAAAAATTCTAGCGCATTACCTGGATGGTGGCACTTTAATTTTTTTAATTCCAGTAGGTACAAACCCGAAGTTAGTTGTACGAATAAATCGAAGCTAAAGACGGAACTGCACGGTAAAATGTCTGTACTACAAAAAATAAAAAAATAATAGCACGCGACTTTTTTTTTTTTTGGGGGGGGGAATTTTTGGGTGTTGTTGAAAGACTCAGCTGCTTCGCAACCTAGAACACTATACTCTGTTTCGCCTTATGGTGTACCGCAGGAAAGGCTACAAGCGCAAGCTCTGTGCACATTTCGGCGGCACGAGCTCTCGCGCATTAAAAGCTGCTGCCGACGCTATAAGCTCGCGCTTCTAGCCTTCGCTGCGGTACAACATAAGGTGAAACGGAATATAGGGGCACTGTAATAGGGGATCGGTGGCCGAGTTGGCTTAGGGTAACTGTATATGCTCAAGCAGAGCCTATACAGTTACTCTAAATTGGCTAGCGCTTTCCAGCTCAGAGCACGTGGAGCGAAAGCTCGCGCTGCAGAAACCAAGGTACTCTGGGCTCAATCCCCACCCCTCAAAGTCTCGATTTGGATATCACTACTGCGTGGCACACCTAAAGACCCCGCAGGCGGGCGGTTGTACGCACTGGCTAAATTGCTCATCTACAGCTCAGGGACAAGTCGACAGACGAGGTAGACTAACTTCAGCCTGTATAAACATGCGCACAAAACACAAACACGTAAAACACCATCGCTTTTTTTATATTTTACCGCCTTCCGCCCTATATTGGAACTCGACCTTCTGGGAGTGGGCTATTTGGCCCCCCACACTCAAATGAGTTGAGACGTGTATTGGCAAAGAGAGTGGTGGGGTCTCTTTATCCAGACGTTGGTCCATGCCGCTTGTTTGCAGCGCGCGGTGCTTGCCCAACACGAGGGCGGTGGATTCTTTACGTCATCTGCCTCGATATCGAGCTCTGGGCACAGATTGCTCGCAAGTGCAGCGTCAGCGTTCGGGTGAAGCTCGTGTTCAATTGGCACTGACTGAACACGAATCGCAGTCAAGCGCTGACGCAGCGTTTAACACTGCGTCAGCCGAACGCTGCGTCAGAAACAAGCAAGCAGTTTATGTTGGCTGCCAATACAGATGTCCTGGGACAAAGATGTCCCAGGACATCTTTGTCCTGGGACCAACTGCGGTCCCAGGATATCTTTGGGACGCTATGCCGTTCTGGGGAGGTCAAGGGGACCACGTGTGATGTTAAGCCGTGGGTGCATACAGACATGTTGGAAGCATGTATGAAGCAAACATGCTTGGAATATTCGTGAGGGGTGTCCGCGGATAACTGTCTCATCATGTCTGTAGCGAACACCCTCTCTTACTTGCAGTGACACCAAAAAGGGAGCGTTAGAAATCATGGAGCGAGCACGTCGTGCCATTAGCAAGGTGGTCCCATGCGACGTCCTGGAGCCAGGAGTGCTTCCGGAGGAACACAGGAAACCATTCGACGTCGTTCTTTCGTGCAACTGTCTGGAGGCGGCGACGGCAGACCCAGAGTCGTTCGGACGTGTTCTGGCCAACATGGGTTCCCTGGCGAAGCCTGGAGGTTTCCTGGTCATGGTCGGCACGGGAGGAATCACCTGGTACGAAGTGGGCAACAAGCCCCTTCCCATGATGGTACTCACCGAAGAAATCATCAGGAAGGCAGTGACGGATGCCGGATTCAAGATCGTGAGGTTCCGCACCGGAGAATATGACGGCCCTATTATAGAAGACCGAGGCAAGCGATTCGGATGGGCCATGGTGGCCCGCAAGTCTTGATCGCGCTTCCAAGAAGACCGGGTACCTTCTTTTAAAGTTCATGTTAAATACAACATAGCACATTTATTTGATTCGCCTCGGAGCTTCGTGGTAATTCTTTTGTTTTTACTGACAGTTTGAAAATGCCTAATAAAGACGTGCAAATATAAGTCGATTGCGTTCTTACCTTATACCCTTCGACGGGAGCGCAATATTCCGAGTTTTTGGAATTTATGTCAGACCTCAACCGTCGCTCTTAATATTTTTAGTCGCCGACTCAGAGTAGACTCTCACAGAGAGCCAAATTTCGCGAGACTCTTCCGTATTATTTTAATGCGATAACGTTAGGAGCTCGTGTCGAAGAAAATCGGTGGCGTGCCGCGAAAATCCTGTTTGGTCGATAGGGTCATGACGTCACAGCCACAGACCTCGCGCGGGAATTTCAAACAACCCACAACTCACGTGAAACGTGGCGTCACGCGTGGAATGAAAGTGATTAAAAAACGTGGCATGTAATGCGAGCTAAAGGTCGCCGCGTGTCTCAAAACGATTTCACTCTATAAAGTAACTCATTTACCTTAAAGAAAATTTTGAAAAATTTTAGGCGGGATTCGAACCCACGAACCTTTGGTTGCGAGCCACACGCGATACTAACAGGGCCACGCAAGGCACGTTTGCACGGCTTGGGAACAAGCGGAGGAACATGGCGGCGTCTCAGGCATTCATGTCGTCGGCGGCCGCAACCTCCGCAGTAGCGAAACGTGGCCGTCCACGCCAGTGCACCCGCAGACGAACTAAAGGGGCGGAAGAATGACATTTATGCTTTCACATCCACAGCTCATAAATGCCGGGTGCAGCGCTTAGGGGGTGTCGCGGCGGGCCACGCGAGAGCGGGAGGGGGGGGGGAAGGGGGGAGTCGCGGCGAGCCACGCGAGAGTGGGGGGAATGTCGCGGCGGGCTGCCGCCCGGGTGCGACTGACCCTCGTAACGCCATTGCGTCTAATCCGTTTTCTAAAATTCGGTTTTAACCGTAAAAGGTCAGTTTTTTAGGGCCGCGTCGAGGGGGGTGGGGGAGGGGGGGGGAGAGAGAGGGCTTTGCAAGGTTCGACATTGTGTGACGAATTCGTGACTGCCCGCTTCCAAGGTTCAACATGCAACAAAAGAGGTCTTGGATTGGCCTTCGCGAAACATCTGTGTCCTTTCTGTGATCGGGCTTAGGTGTCAAGTTCCCGGTCCTAAAAAAGTTCGGATGTAGGCTAGAATAAGGCTTTTCGTTTCATGCACTTCAGAGAACATCGAGGAAAACCGTTAATACCTTTCTTAACTCCATCTCTCAAACTTCCCTGTGGTTAAAAACATAAATACAATGAATTTTTTTTACCATTTTGTTGGGAGGTTGTACGGTCATCACCTCAGACGGTCACGTCGTTAGAATGAAAAGGAAAAAGAAGAGTGCTGAAGATTAAACCCGCGAATTCCGCGATTTTGAGGTGCGCCCTGACGGAGGTTGTAGCGAAGACCACGTATGTATATGTGCCGTTATTCTTTGAGTAATCACAAATATCACAGCTACAAGGATCATCTGATCCGATGTCCGATGGTGTTTCTTTCATATTCACCGGAAAAGAACGGTAAAACCGGTGTTCCGCTCTGTATTACACCCAGAAGGAACAGGCATGCGCAGCGGGGACGGCTCCATAATGCGGTGAGCGGATTGAATGCTTGTAGACGATATAATGAAACTTACGGCGTATCAAATATTCTTTAGCATGCAGGTATGCGAAGTGTACGCTTCAAGAAGTCTTGAAAAGAACATACTGTAAACGACTAAATTTTCGCGAGGACCTAATTTTCGCGAATTTCGCGAATCGCCTACAATTCGCGAAAAATACGTCCCGTGAACAATAGACCATTTGCTCTATTACCCAAGCATCAAGGAGAATGCAGGGATTGGTGTTCCACGCGCCGCACGTGCCGGCCTCAGCAGTAGTAAATTTTCTGGAAGCAAATACCTAAAACAAATGGCATCTCGCACGCGCGTTCGTCAACGCTTTATTTTAGTTATTTACTTCGAGTCTTTTATACGGGGAAGGCGTGCGCGTGCGGCGCGTGGAACACCAATCCTGCATTCTCCTTGATGCTTGGGTAATACTGCAATAGCTACACTCAATTCGCGAAAATTAGAACCCGCGAATAATTTCAAATTTTCAGCTTTGGCCCGATTCGCGAAAATTTGAGCCCGCGAAAATTAACTCGTTTACAGTATATGGTTTTAGATGTATGGGGGAAGGAGTTAAAGTTGTTTGTCCTCCCGGTGGTGTGGGAGGCAGGTTCCGCTCCCATGGTCTGAAGCGTGGTGGCACGAACGTCGCTGAGTGACGGGTCGACTCACTGTTTGTTGAGAACTATGTGCATTAATTTACACCTAGTTACAAGTCCCAACTTGGGAGACCATCCTGCCTCGTCTAGAGGCTCGACCCCCGTCCCCAATTTTCTCAATCGACTCCCAAAATCCGAATCCCCCTAAAAGTTTCTCCGCACTCCTTTTGTAGGCCCGTAGGGGCCTCCTTTCCCCTCAGGAACCGAGCAATCTCTTCAAATTCCACCACTCACACGTGGTACACTGTTCTCCAATGGTGGGCGAGCTATCAGCCTGGCGCTCCAACCGCCAAACCCAAATTCCTTGTAGAGTCGTCCTCTGCATTTTTTCTCAGTCTGGCTGGCGCCAACAGCTAAATTATTACACCGGACAAAAAGCGACAATTTGACCCTAAGCGGCGAAACCCTCTATATACAGGCACATTCGGTTAAAAGCCACAAGCATCACCAAGCGCGGGCTCTCCCGGTTTCGGTCCGAGCAGACTCCTGAAACCCGAGACGTTTCTTAACGACCGCGGGGGTACCGCTCCCTCCTCTCGGCCGCTCTGCCCCCGGAAATGCTCCCTTCAAAACGCCAATATCAACTTAGAAAGCTAGAAAAAAAAAAAAAAAATGCCAATGCCATTTTGGAAAGTTTTAACAAAAAGAAAACACCTTAATTAATAAGCATGATTTCTATATACTTAACTGAAGGAATTTCGGCAATTTATTTAAGCTGCACACCTAATAAAAAATAAAAAAATTTAAATGTTATATTTTCCTTTACCGGTTCGAGCATAGTACATGTCACATGCGGAGAACCAGCAAAGCAGGCGATGGGCTCTGAGTAGTGTCTGTGATAGCACAAGATAAGACGCCATAGGCGGAGCAAACATGAGGAACGGTGAAAATCATCAAGCTCGGGAGTGGGCTCCAAGTACCTCTAATAATGTCTCAGCTAAATTCGAGCAAGTGGTCAGGAATCGTGCAGCAGTAGCGATATGCTCGGGAAGCCAAAGTATTGGCTTAACGAGGGGCAGACGCTGGAGAAACAGGCGCACGGAAGGCCGGAAATATAATATGCTCCAGGCCATATTTGGGGACTGATAAAGGGCTGCTATTAAATGTATAGGTGCATATGCCCAGTAGTGGTTCATCACACAGCACTTCCATCGCCCCGAGGCTGGCAGTGCAGAATAAGCTGCACGCCCCGTTAGACTTGTCGGCGTCACACCACGTGATCGCCCCTATCTCCGTATATGCTCACGCGGGAAGAACGATGTAAAGCTAGAAGAAGCATGCCATTGGTTGCACTTTCGAGGAGATGACTTCCACAGCGCTTCCACCGCACTGTAGGCCAAAGGGTTGACGGAGTATATAGTTTGTGCCCTCAGTTTCACTCCGAGATGCGACGCTACGATATTTTACGAAAGGTCGTTGCGTAAACCACTAGTATTGCACGAGGGATTCAAAACGGTTTATTGTGTGCACAAGTATATATCAATAAAAAAAGTACTCATTTTCAGGCAAGCCGGCTCACGTACTAGTCAATTCGTTCAATGGAAGGACCCCAATTAGTGAAATATTGTCAACGTAGTTGAGCACGTCTTGAAATGTCGTAACTGCAGTCGCCAAGTAGCGCGAAAACATAGCCATCTCCTCCTGCAGCCGCATGTTACGTCTGGTCACTTGAGAACCGCCGGTGCAGACGCCTCCGCGAGGGGATCCAAGAGCAGGGCCTGAAACCTGTTTTGCGAGGAATGTTGGATTACTTGCAGGAACTGTATGAATTAAGCCGAGTCTGGATGATGACTCGTCAGCCTGCTGTGCAGTCCGTTATCCCACCCTTCCATCATGTTGGTGGTGCGTGGTCCATCGTTCTCAAACTGGCCCCAGATGTTATTGACGACTGTGTTCGAAAGCTTGAAGCTGTCAAAATACTTGGCAACTTGTCCCAGCCGAGCAGCGTCCATTGGAGATACCTGTGGCCGAGAAGCGAGCAGGTCCCCGGCGATGGTGAATTGCATCCTTCCCGAAACCGTCTTCGCAAAGTACAAGCGTTATCTTATAAGTTATTTATTTATTTAGTTCTTTGTGCCTCAAAACCGACCAAAGTCTTTGTATGAGGCTTTTAAGTATAAAATAAATCATCCGCACAATTCATAACACCATGCATGCATGCATCCCCGAATGCAACCTTATAGAGAAAGGTTAAAAACGATATGATAGCTATGTGTGCAAGAGTGACTAAACACAACAGAAATAATATATATATATATATATATATATATATATATATATATATATATATATATATATACAACTTTTCAAGGCCCCGGCTTTCAAGATTACGGATGCATGTTTTGACTCTATGGGTGTTTGACTCGTTGGATGTTATGACCCGTTGGATGTTTTGACCGCATAAGCGGGGGGGGGGGGTAGACATGTAACGTACAGTCGGCCGTAAAAAACGATTGACACCAGGGAGCGATGGCCTGGCCGGCGATAAGACGACACGGTGGCGACTTGGATAGCGTAAGTCAGGCTTGGAGTCGCAGATTGCTGGATTCGTCCACTCTTGGATGCACAGGGCGATCTACTACCGGAGCTGTTCCCTTAAAGCGCGCTTATTGAAGCAACACTGCCTGACGGTCGCATCATGTGTTCTGATTTCTTAGCTCTGCTCGGTGACCGAACAGCGCCATCTTCTTTTGCGATCACGTAGCCTACCGTCATTAATCTGACGCCGTGATAAACGGCGCTGCCGTATATATAAACTGTACACGCACGTATATAAAAATGCTACAAACGATATATTTTATCTTTCTCGAAGCACCTCTCCGATTCAAAAGTGGGAACGTTCCGGCCACTCTCGTTCCCGGATGTTATAGCGAAACATAGCGCCGCGTGTGGTGGTTTCACCGCACCGGCCACGAATCACTGTGTCAATCTTGTTACGGCCGACTGTACGGCCTTAACCAATGTCCAAAAGTCGTATAGTGTCAGTAATAATGTTGTCTATTTATTTATTTGTTTATTATACCCCAAAGCGCCCTTTTGGGCATTGTATGAGGGGGAGTTACGAAGGTGGAGACAGTACACTACAGAATAACAGATGCGATACATTAAGTCAGTGGTTCTCAAATGGGGGTCCGCGAAGGCGTTCCAAGGGTCCGGGAAGCCCTGACTCATCAGTCATGCCCGGCAATAAAAGTTGTCTTTTTTTTTCAGATTGAGAAGAAACGTTTACATTTTCGGGTGAGTTTTTTCGTGTGTATGTCAACCAGAGAAGTTTACTTCACACTAGCGCTTAGTTATATCCGTTTGTTAAATCATTATCATAATTAACCTATACATTTTCTTTTCTCTCATCATGAACGGAGTCCTCTATCATATCCGACGATCCGCAAGGGGTCCGCGAAACATCAATGGTCGAGAACCACTGCATTAAGTCATAGGAAATCAACAAAAGTATACCAAATTAATTATTACAATAGTATACACATGTGTAGCGATAATAAAGAACAACAAACATAAAAAACTTCGCACACAATATTCATACCGGGATAATGTTGAATAATATTTCACATGACGATTTGAAATTTGCTCTATCTGCAAGTTCAACTATAGACTTCCGGCCGTATGTTTATACAGCCGGAAGTTCATCAAACTCAGTGAGCGTCTGGTGACTCAGCTGTAGATGAGAAATTTAGCCCGTGGAGTATACAACCGCTAGTCTGAAGGTCTTTAACGTGCACCAGGCAGCGGTGATACACGCTCGCACGCCGGTACGAGGCTAATTCAGATCAAAACGGGTAGGGGTCGGGATTGAACCCAGGGCGCCTGGGTTCTGCAGCGCGAGCTTTCGCTCCGCGTGCTCCGAGCTGGACACTCGGCGAGAAAGTCGGTGAGATCTCTGAGCCCCGCGATTGGGCCAAGGTCAAGCGGCGGCGCTAGCCAATCGCGGCGGTCAGAAATCTCGCCGAGATTCTCGCCGAGTGTCTGCTCACAGGCCCCATGGTGCGCTAGCCCACTCGGCCACCGATGCCCCCACGTTGTGTCCAGTAACTACTGTGGCTGCAGTAACGCGTCTCCGACTGGTGTGTCTGCAGTGTTTAGCGTCCTATTCCGCCCATGGATCGAAAGCGATCTTGAAATGACAACAAATGACGTCAGAAAAGCTGGAGTGTCATGCTGGACAGATGTCGTGCTTCTGGCAAATAAACAAATAAGGTGAAAAAAAAAATAAAAGCAGAAGGGCACGCGAGTGTTTTTGTCGTCGCGGCGTCCCAAATCCTGGCTGCCGAAGGTTCCGTGGACTCTCGAGCTGGAGTGCGACCTGCAGCGGAAAACTCGTCTGCCACATGTAGTGATTGGACGAATCTTGATCCGAATCGAGATTCGGAAGAGTAGCCGAATCTCAAGCGATTCGGAAAAGTTCGGGAAGATTTAAAGCGTTGCCTGGTTGCCAGATTACGTTGATGAGTGTTTCAACTTTTCGTGATATTAAATTCACTAAATTCTACAAAGTGCACAAAATGATGTTGTAATACACTATCATAGTAATAAATACAATTTTCCGCTTTGTTTATATTATTTTCGATGTTTGTCGAGAACGGTATCGCGGGAAAATTGGTTTCGGCTCCGGATTAGGACCAAAATAGGCATGCTTGGTGCACGTGGAAATACAAGCGCATGTTTTCATCGTCGCAAGAGATCGATTCCGTACGTGCTGTTCGGTACAGACACATTTCGCGCCCATGATTCCGGTCATAGTGGCACACACCACACAAGTGAGTATGTTCGACTCGAGTATCTCCAACGTGTGTCCACTGAGGTATTGTTATCGGAACACGGGAAACAATCTGAAACTCCTTGCGCCGCACTATTGCAGTCTCCTGTACTGCATTTGTACCTTTCTGGTTAATATTATCCGATTTAGTTACAGTGTTTGTTTCCGAACAATAAAGTTGCACTGGACACCCCTGTGTTGGTTTCTTTTTCATCAAATGCAACGCGTAACGTTTCACGGCCGACTTGCTGCCGGTACGCGGTCGCCGAAGTTGGGACGAGCAACATTCATCTCGCTCTCGCGCCTTACAGGTACAGACATACGCAGCTCTAGAGAAGGAGACGAATCATTTCTTTGCCTGAGTATATTTATTGTGTGTTGCGCCACATTATGTATAATACACAGCATTTCGCTACATTCTACCGATCACCGCGAAACCGCACAGAAACCGAGACCGTGCATTGGTTAGGCACGTCAGGGGGGATCGGTGGCCGAGTGGTCTAGCGCACACCAGCTCGGAGCACGTGGAGCGAAAGCTCTTGCTGCAGAACCCAGGATACTGGGTTCAATTCCCGCCCCTGTCCGTTTCGATCTGGATGAGCATCGTACCGGCGTGCGGTCGTGTATCACTACCGCGTGGTGCACGTTAAAGACCCCAGGCTAGCGGTTTGTACTGCACTGGCTAAATTGCTCATCTACAGCTGGGAGACTCGTCGCCCTTGGAGGCAGACCAAGTTCTAGGCTGTATAAACATACACACAACACAATTTTTTAGGCACGTCAACCATATCAGTCAGCTCAGCTCAGCTGGACCTGGGCGCGTGCCAGAGTTTAGAATGGCAGTACAGTACATACAACGAGCTTGAGTGAACTTAGAGCGGTAAACCAGCGGCCAAAAATGGCACCCCCCTGGCTGCCGCCATGTGTGACCGTTTGCCACATTAGTGATCACGTGACTTTAAGATGGCTGCGCGCATAGGTGCGCCATGAATCAGAATTGGCCAGATTACGGTAAGCACGGCCGCGTTCCAAAATTTATTTGATCTCACTCAGGGTAAATATTTTGTACCTTAGCGTTGGAAAACCTACACGCGTCCATTTGCTCTATCAGTCTTGTCACGTGACAAGACCCACCAGGCGTAATTCGGAGCCATTCGAGGCATTCGAGTAAGATTGGAACGCAACCCCAGAGAGCGCACCTGCTTACCGTGATCTGACCAATCTGATCTGGCCCATCTCTGGGCGCAGCCATTTTGACGTCACGTGATCACTAATGTGGCAGAACAGCGACAAGATGGCGGCAGCCGGGGGGGTGCCATTTCCGCTGCAGGCTTTGGGTTGCGGTTTACCGCTCCTAAGGTAATACTCAATGCTCGTTGAGTACATACCATACGTTGAAATAAACAAGACAAAAGCTGGTGATATGCCGTCACAGTACCTAAAAAAAAAAAACTGACGTCCGTATTCGCGAGGTTTGCGACAAGGTTCACGCTGCCGTCCGCAACCAGCGACGAATCTCCGAATGGCCAGCTTTCTGGGACACGCTGTTTTAGTTCCCGATCCTCACGACACGTGGCGTATCAACCTTGAGCAACCTAAAGCCCTTTCATGTTTCAAAAGTAGCGCAAGGTTTGTCGATGCACGAGGCACGTGCAACGTGCAGCCCTTGGGAAGATCATGGCGGCACAGCGTAGCACTGAGGTAGATTTCAGACGCCATGAATTTCCCAGAAGTGGCGCGTGGCACGTGCCTCGAGCATTTCTACAAAAATGAATGGCGCCACTTTTCCCAGGATAGAGGGGCTTTAGAGCAACCTAGGGTGCCTATATGTCTGCCTCGAAGACATCCATTGTTGCACTGAATGTTCAGCGCGTGACGCTCTCGCGCACTCGGTGCCTGACTTGGGCGCTAAAATGGCGTCTCTGCATTAGCCAAAGCTACGTGCTCGAGCTGATTGACACCGGATTGCCTGTACTTCAAAATGCATAAAAAACGATTGGGCGTAAAAATGGCTGAGATGTCACCACTCAAGCAAGAGCGCGCGTGTGTATGAAGGCACTCTAGAGCAACCTAAAGCCCCTCTATCCTGGGAGAAATGGCGCCATTCATTGTTGTAGAAATGCTCGAGGCACGTGCCGCGCGCCACTTCTGGGAAATTCATGGCGTCTGAAATCTAGCTCAGTGCTGCGCTGGGCCGCCATGATCTTCCCAAGGGCTGCACGTTGCACGTGCCTCGTGCATCGATGAACATTGCGCTACATTTTGAAACATGAAGGGGCTTTAGAGCAACCTTGGCAGATTTTCACCAGTGTGATTGCACCGCTTAGGTAACTTCATCCAATCACCATGCTTAAACTGTGCATGAAAGTGGAGCGAATTAATATATACCGTGCAGTGCCCTTTTGTGAGGTAGAAGCATTGGAGCCACATTGCCATGAACATAGGTAACGTGCGTACTGAGAAAATTGTTTTTATTGTCCGTTGCTAAGCTTTGCAGCTCCACCACCTTCAACCGATGTCTTACTATCCTCCTCTCCTGTGCATCTCTCCGGCCTCCCACCCTTTTCACCATTTGCGTTTGGCCAAATACTTTACTAGGGGAATACATTCCACTCCGCTCATTTGCATTAGACTGAACGCCTACAGCGCCGAATCCAGCCCTGACGGAAAAAAATCCGCGCCGAGTCTACTTTTTTTTTTTTTTTTTTGGGGGGGGGGGGGGCAAATAAGCTATTATCGTCATCGGTCACAGACATTTCACGACTACGCGCTATGCTACGCCGGCGGTCGCGGTGCGCCAGTGCAAGCCAGTGTCTCGAGGTAAAGAACGTCAAATGTGTTGCGTGGTGTTTTCGTTTTATACTTTATCGAAACGATGCGTACGATATACCCCGAGTTTCAGCAAACATTAGTTTAGTTTAGGTTTCTAAATTTGGCTTTTAAAAACAAAAAATCTCCCCAATTATGTGTATTTTGCCGTTTTGCGTTCAAGAGACAATCTGTTATTTTCTGTATTGCGTATGTTATTTCAGTGATGTGCACCGTTGTACTCTGTTTCACCTTATGATGTACCGCAGGAAAGGCTACAAGCGCGAGCTCCTTGCTCTAGGGCACATCTCGTCGGCGCAAGCTCTCGTGCGTTAAGAGCAGCTCCCAACGCTATGAGCTCGCGCTTCTAGCCTTCTCTGCGGTACAACATAAGGTGAAACTGAGTATAGTATGGCCATAGGCGTAGACTACCGGAGGGGGGGGGGCATCCAGGGCCGTATATTAGGAGAGTTTGGACAATAGGCGGAGCAAGGCCGCCGCCAGCGCCGAATATTCCCCCACGCTTAGAGCGTAAACTAAATTTGTGACACAGCGTCGACCAATCAGGAGACCTCTACTCCATCTCACAAATGTCTGCAGTGAAGACAAAGGCACAGGCGCGTGAGCCTAGCTCAGCGAAACGCTTTTGTTTGTACGAGACCTCGTGCATAGGAGGCACTTTCCAAAGCCACGCGCTCGTGCCCACGCCTTTGTCTGCACTGCTAGAACAGCGTCCTGAGACTGGCTGAAAGAAAGCAGTGCAAAAGGTGGGGTGCGCGAGCGTCTTGAGACGCGGAGTCCCGCTCGGCACGGCTCGAATTATACTTCGTTTCACTTTATCTGCGAGCGAAGCCAAAGCTAGAAGCGCGAGACCTGCGCTTTTTGCATTTCTCCCCAGCTCGCGCGCTCGAGCAAAGCCTGAACGCACGGAGCTTCCGTGCTCGCGCTTCCAGTTTTGCCTTCACTCGCACATAAGGTGAAACGAAGTATAGTCGTGTCACAAATTTAGAGCACACGACCACCGCTAGGGGCTGTTTCGCGGCCTGTGGTTGGCCCCGAGATGCTCGCCTATTCAAACCAATGTATGGCCAAACTCTCTCAATAAACGGCTCTGGGGGCATCGGGGCTCGTGCCCCCTCTGGTGAGATCTAGGGAGGCAGAGCCCCCCCCCCCCCCGGGCCATGATCCTTACCGAGACGCTGTTTACGTGCCATGTAACGAGCTTCTAGTAGTGGCATGTAAACAAAATAACGCACACAGCGACAGACACATGGCGATATACATAAGCTGTAAAATGTACCCCCTAAAATAAACTACTGATAATTGCCGGTGTAAAAAAAAATTGCGCGGAAAAGCACCCCCCCTCCCCCCGGAGAACTTCTCAGCCTGCCCCCCCCCCCCCCCCCCCCCCCCGGGAAAATGGAAAGTCTACGCCGCTGAGTATGGTGTAGTTTTGGAATTTGTATCCTCTAAACGAGGAAATGCTATTGATCTTTCTTTTAAGGCGCTACCGGCTGTTGGTCAGCAAAGCATTTTGTCTTTAGTCCTTCATTTTTAGTCTTTATTTATTTGGCTCTGGAGAGCCGCGGCACCGCGGAAAGGCAGAAGCACGTATCATGGAGGCTCGCGGTGCCGCGTCTATACTCCGTTTCACCTTATGTTGTACTGCAGCGAAGGTTAGAAGCGCGAGCTCATAGAATTGGCAGCTGCCCCTAATGCACGAGAGCTTGTGCCGCCAAGATGTGCCCTAGAGCAAGAAGCTCGCGCTTGTAGCCTTTCCTGCGGTACATCATAAGGTGAAAGAGAGTATAGTGAACATGATAATGTGATGAGTATATACATGCATGATGACGACGACATGCATGGATTATTGGTATTGGGGAGGATGGCAGTCCGATTCGCAGAAGTCCAGATTTCGTGGAGGTGGGTTGGGCGGGTCAGCAGCGAGCCACGGGGATATGACATGCCGTTCGATCGGTGCATGAAAGAGCCCCAGGAACATGATGGCGCTGTTGCTCACTGGGGTCCACTCCATGGGGTCGAACCATCAGGCTCCAAGGAGGTAGCCCAGTCAAAGTAGAAGCTTCCGCTTCCGAGGAACCAGGGCTCAGATTGAGGCACCGCCGTCGCCCGGTGTGTCATCCTCTCAACGTCGTCGTCGTTGTGTTCTTTATTTATACGCGTATATATGTATAAATAAAATAAGATAGATAAAAATACAAACAATCGAACGGCCAGCGGCGCGCCGTTCTAGTTATATTTCTAGTTATCTCTAGGTATACACGCTGTAGTAAAGTGGTAATTTGAGCTAGTTGGTACATCACTAATATTAAACAGCGCACAAAACGTCGGCGGAAGAGAAAGGACAGTAGAACGAAAGAGCGCTGACTCCCTTTTTGGCATTACCGAAATCCATATAGCTGGGAAACCTCCTCTACCCATCCAGGCGTACAAGCCAGTCGGCGACAACCAAATCCGCGGTGTCATCTATGGCATCGACCAGGGAGAAGATAATGTTTCACTGATGGCAGGCCTGGAGACTGAGGGGTCAGTGGTTGTGGCAGCTCGGCCGATGAGCCGAGGAGGCAATACTGCACTCATCACCTTCCAGGGAACCCATCTACCCAGACACATCTGGTACAGGCGCAGCGTCCTGCAGGTGTACCCGTACAGGGCACGAGCTGTGACCTGCAGCAACTGTCATAAGATCGGTCACAAGCCGGACATCTGTCCAGAACCCCAGGTCTGCTCCACGTGCGGCAAGCCCCACGAAGAGACAATGGACGACCAAGGTAACGTGACCTGCCCTTCCCCCATCCCTTTCTGCCAAATGTGCCGAAAGAATGGACACCTGGCTACAGACAAATACTGCCCAAGGAGACTTGATATTGTCCGGAAAATTAGAGAGGCGGCGCGACGGCGCGCCACTCCTCCGGGTTCTCAAGACAACTCAAAGCGAATCCGACAAGACTACCGCAAGAAGCGGGGAGACGGTCAACAGCCGGCGCCCCAGCTAACTCCTCCTACAACGATTACCATCGACCCTGCCATGCTGCTCCAGCTCTTCACGGCCATCGCTGCCCAGATGGGCAGTGCCGTACAGAGCAACCCTAACCCCCCAGCATGGCAGTAAACGTTACTCAGTGGAACTGCCGAGGTTTGCGGCTACGTGCCGCAGAACTCAAAGCCAAGCATCTTAACAAACCACAGGAACGCCCAGACGCCTACCTACTGCAAGAAGTCTACTGTACCACCGTCAAGCTGACCGGCTATAAGTCCTACGCAAATCCCTCGATACCGTCCGTTAGGGCGGGTCAGTTCGGAGGCCGTGAAGGACAAGCCATGGTCTACCTCAAGAAACACTGGCCGCAGCACAAGATCGACCTTCAACAATGGTGCACGGAACATCAGGAAGTGGTAGCCGTCCGAACCACCCAGCAAGACATTCCTGTCATTCTGGTGTCCGTGTATTACCGACCTCGGGCTTCCGTCAGGGAACCCAGGGACCACGGATGGATTGCACACCTCGACGGCCTTTACCCAAAAGAGCAGAAGATAGTCGGGGGAGACTTCAACCTCCAACACACAGCGTGGGGCTACGCCCAGGACACCTCGGCAGGCCAAAATCTTTTGGATGAGATGACCCACCACCGCTACACCCTGATGAACACCGCAGGGATGAAGACACGGCTGAGCTGCAACGCTCGGCAGAAACACACCACCCCAGATCTCACCTGGACAAACAGCCCAAACACGGCCAACCACACCTGGAAGCCGGAGGCCGACACTCGCGGGAGCGACCACCTGCCCATCAGAATAGTCCTGGCTCTCAACGGATCGGCGGTTTCCATGCCCGGGAAACGGCTCGTACATGTCGTGAACTGGGACCTGTACCGGAGCAAACTACAAAGCAGCACAGCACCAACGGTCTTCGAGTCCATCAAGGAGGCCCTCCTGGCCGCGACCACGAAGAAACAAATAAAGCTCGACACTCCCACCCCGGACCTTCACCTGTTGAATCTCTGGGCTCGGCGGCTGAGGGCTCTACAACGCTACAGAAGAGGCCCGAAAAACGCGAAAGCCTTGAGGGAGGTCACAAGAGCCACGGTAGCTGCCCGCAAATATGCGGTTCAGCTCGATCGGCAAAAGTGGCTGGAGTTCAGTGCCTCGCTCTCGGAAAAAACATCCGCTCGTAAACTATGGGCAGTCAGCAGAGCCATGCTGGGCAAAACAAGGGATCGCGCAGCGACCCTCACGCTCGCACTCACGACAAACAAGACGGTTGAAACACTGGCGCAAGAGGCTGGCGACACGCTCTTCCCCCAGCCAGTGGCGACCAGCACCCCACCAACTGTGGGGGACCCATACGAAAGGGTCAAGATAAACGAGAAGGACCCCATGAACCAACCTTTCACCAGAGGAGAAATGGAGGACGCTCTGCACCACGGTAAACCCAACGGCGCTCCAGGTCCGGACGGTATCACCACCGCCATGCTCCGAAACCTTCCCGAAGCCACAAAAACTCGGCTTCTTGAAGACATTAACGAAGTGTGGAGCACTAGCATCATTCCAGACCAGTGGAAACATTCCACTGTTATTCCAATTCCTAAGCCCGGCAAGAAGCCGACCACCCTAGCCAACTTCCGTCCCATCTCTCTCACCTCTTGCGTCTGCAAGCTGGTGGAGAGAATGCTACTTGGCCGCCTCTCCTGGTATCTGGAGCGGACGAAAGCCTTTCATCCGACGCAGACAGGATTCAGAACTGGCCTGGGCACGCAGGAAAGCCTCATCCTACTCTCCAAAGATCTTATTCCAAAGCCCATTCCACAGAAATTTAAAATCAGAACAGTCGTTGCGATTGATGTCAAAAAAGCCTTCGACAGCGTCCCACACTGGGCAATTGTCCAAGAAGCGCGCGCCCTCGGCATTGAAGGCCGCGCCCTAAATTTCATCAAGTCTTTCCTCGAGACTCGCACTTTCGCGGTCCGGATCGGCAAACACCTGGCAGCGCCAAGACCGAACAAAGTAGGAGTTCCACAAGGGTCAGTTCTGTCCCCACTCCTCTTCAATTTGGCCATGGCGCGTCTCCCCAGTCGACTGCAACAGGTATCCAACCTCCACTTCACCATCTATGCGGACGACGTTTCCCTCTGGACAGTGCGCGGCGACGTTCCGCAACAACAGCGCATCCTCCAACGGGGGATCGACATCGTGACAAGTCACCTCCAAAGCGTAGGCTTAACCGCCTCGCCGGATAAGACAAGCTACGTAGTCATAGCCCCCAAACGGGAAAGGGACGCAAACATCAGCTCAACTCTTCACTTGACTCTCGCCGGCCAACCGATCAGATCAGCGCCTGAGGTACGCATCCTAGGACTCCAATTCCACGAGGATGGCACCGCCAAGGCTTGGCTAACAATGGTCACCCAACAGTGCCAGGCAGCACTAAACGTCATTAGAAGGATTAGCGGCTCCAGAGGAGGCGCTGACGAGGAGGTTGCCCGCCGCATGGTGAAAACCCTCATTGTCTCCCGCATCTGCTACGGTGCCCCCACTACCGACTTACCAACACACAGTGGAGGAAACTGGAAATCCTTACCAACAACGCAGCTCGAATTGTCACTGGCCTCCCCCGATATACACCGCTGGACAAGCTCAAGGCACACGCGAAGCTCAACACGGCTCGAGAAACCGTAGAGGAGAGAGCACGAGCTCATCTAGAGCGACTCCAACACTCAGCCTCCGGACGACAAATCCTAGAGATGATCGGCTCGGATATCAGAGCCCTTCCCCCTCTCCCTGAGGTTGACCCTCCATGGAGCGACGACGTGTGCATCGTGGACGACCGACCGGTACCAAGGGGAGCCGGGCCCAGTCGCCCTGGCAAGCAAGCCTGCCAAGTGCGACAGCACTGCAAACTCGTCCAAGAGTGGACGGACACCAATGAGAAGCTCGCAGTATACACTGATGCGGCTTTCGTCTCCTTCCCTAAACCGATTTGCTCCGCTGCGGTTGTGATTCCCCGCCTAGGAATCACCATGGCCGAAACATTGCCCGGCGGCACATCGGTCAAGGGAGGAGAACTTGGAGCTATTCAACTGGCACTGCGCACCATCATCGAGAAGGAAGTCCGACCGACACACCTACACATTTTCACTGACTCTGCGGCTGCATTAATAGAATGTCGCTCCCGCCACTCCCCGAGCAAGCGAGTTAAGGCAATCCGACGAATGGCCTCCGACCTACTTGCAGCCGGTACAACCATCAAAGTGTCCTGGATACCTGCCCACGCAGACATTCAGGGCAACGAACAAGCTCACTGCATGGCCCGCGCGCATCTGGATTCCCCCGCGAGCCAAGTAGCGTGCCAAGTCACCTACAAGAACACGGGTACTCGCTGCAGCCTGAGCTTGGCGAAGATGGCGAAGACCCCGACTACGACCCTGAAGAGGCAAAACAACTCGTTAAAGAAGCCTCAAGACAGACCCTGAGGGCAGCCCTGACCCCTGCGTAAATCCGCTCCCGAGCGGATTTGGCAGGGGAACAGCGGTGCTGCTCCGGAGGATAATCACAAACACCACATGCACACCGGCACGCAGGGCGCATTGGACCCAGCCACCCACATCACCCCATTGCAGTTTATGTCAAGACCCCAGCCTTCTTGCCGACCAAAGCCACTTACTCTGGGACTGCCCGGAGCTGCAAGAAATTCGTCGGAAACACATACCACCAGACGTCTCC
The DNA here is from genome assembly GCA_037355805.1 of Ixodes ricinus. Classification (NCBI taxonomy): domain Eukaryota; kingdom Metazoa; phylum Arthropoda; class Arachnida; order Ixodida; family Ixodidae; genus Ixodes; species Ixodes ricinus. The sequence continues at coordinate 102,452 of JAZHYW010031479.1, read as the reverse complement.
AGCATGGAGGAATGGGTCCATCCTCAGGGCCCTCCCGACAAATGTCGGGCGGTTATGACCACGCTCGTGGATTTCATCCACGATGCGGGGCTAACCGCCTATCTATAACCCCCTCAACCCCTTTCCTTGGCCATAGATCCAGGCTTGTAAGCCACCGATCACAGCCCCACTCTCCCTCCCCAAAAGGCCAATAAACGCTTTCTGAACTGAACTGATTGAACCCCCGTGAAGACAAGGTACAAGGAAAAGAAAATGAAGAAAATATGTACAAACTAGATCGATAGATTAAAGAAAAAGAAGAAGAAGAAATTCTAAAAATAGGAAAATGAAAAAAATAAAAAATTAAGAAAGAATAGAAAAATTTAAAAAACGGTACTTTCACCCCCGGCCGGCCAAAGTTACTGCGCATAGGCGTTGTCCAAAAAATACACCTCCTTTGCACTCAGCGACAGGGATGGCTGGCTGACGCATTGCGTGCCCTATTTTTTGAATTTGAAAACCAAAAGTCGGTACGCACTGGCAGGAGCGACAGTGTGTCGGCAAGTGCCCGCCTACCGTGGCTTGAAGTGAATAGAAGTGTTCTCTAAGCTCTGTCGTTGATGCATCGTTCCGTCTGACCTATATAGCATTTACCACACGTCAGGGGGATCTTGTAAACCACGCCGTCCGTGCAGGTAACCGGCTACCTGTCCCACTGACCTGTTCAATTCAGAGAAGGACAGTCGGGGCTTCCGTGGAGCCCCCTTTTGTGCAGCACACACCGTCCACTGGCAATCTTTAAGGAACCGGGCTTGTCGGTAGTACTCCGGAGCGTAAGACTTTGCAAATTCTCTTGGAGTGGCCCGTCGAGGGCGGCAAAGAACCCCCGCCAGGCCCAGTAATTCTTCAGGACACGTACTCCTGCTTGATGTGCCAAGAGGCACATCAAGCAGGCACTTAAAGACCAGACTACTCGAGAAATCTACGAGGCTTTTCAAATTCAAAAAATAGGGCAGCAATGCGTCAGCCAGCCATCCCTGTCGCTGAGTGCAAAGGAGGTGTCTTTTTTGGACAACGCCTATGCGCAGTAACTTTGGCCGGCCAGAAGTGAAAGTACCGTTTTTTTAAAATTTTTCTATTCTTTCTTAATTTTTATTTTTTTCATTTTCTTTTCTATTTTTAAAATTTTTCTTCTTCTTCTTCTTCTTTTTCTTTAATCTATCGATCTAGTTTGTACATATTTTCTTCATTTTCTTTTCCTTTGTACCTTGTTCCTCACGGGGGTTCAATTTTCGTGGCTTCTTTTTCTTTCCTTTTCTCTTGTGTCTAATTAAATCAGTTGGGAGTCAGCGCTCTTTCGTTCTACTGTCCTTTTCTCTTCCGCCGACGTTTTGTGCGCTGTTAAATATTAGTTATTAGGTATACACGCCTGAAAGAATTTTGTTCAGTTTGTGTCTGTAACCGAGCTAAAACTTTACGTACACAGGCAAATTCAAAGCAAAATATATACAATGCAAGTGTTTCTGACCCTACATAACGAATGCTTATATTTGAAATTCAGGGCACAAATTTTGATCGTAAACATCTAATTATTGTATAGTCATATTATAACCGCCACATTCTTAGTTAATATGCTCTCACAAACGCATCGTACAAATATGTTTTTTTTTTTTCGATAAGCCTATGTAAAGGTAGCTTGGCCGCAAGTTACTTGGTGCACGGCGGAGTGCCAACTTTACAGGGGCAAAAAGCGGGCCGAATTTGAAAGTCTCGAGGAATAAAAAGTATTAATTTAAATACCGAAATTTTAACTGCGATGTGTGCTATGAGTCGGCAGGCTATTATATTCTCTAGGGAACTTTACGATTCTTTATTTCAGTGAGAAGAAATTTACAATTTTGTCAAAGTGGCCCATAGGACACAATGCAACAATAATATATTGGGCCCAGGAATAAAAAGTATACAATCCTGAGGTTCAAGTAGGTATTAAATAAGAGTGTATTAGTGCCCTCTATAGATATCCCAGGGAAATTAAGGATTTCTGAAGTAGTTTGGCTGAAATTATCATTTTATTGCGTTCTGCTGAGAATAGCTAAGAGAGGGCGCAAGGAGACCGTGTCTAGGAATGCTGAAGATGTTCGTCGCGGGAAGTTCGGAAATTTCCGAATCTGTCCGAATCCGAATCTCCGGTGATTCGCCCCATCACTATACTCTTTCGTTTCACCTTATGATGTACCGCAGGAAAGGCTACAAGCGTGAGCTCCTTGCTCTATGGCACATCTCGGCGGCACAAGCTCTCGTGCGTTAAGAGTAGCTCCCAACGCTATATCAGCTCGCGCGTCTAGCCTTCTCTGCGGTACAACATAAGGTGAAACTGAGTATAGCCATATCCAACACCGGTGCTGCTGTGACACCGCCAGGATCGCGACTGGCGACAACGTGACGGATTCTTTGACGTCACGAGGCGGAAATCGAGGGACCACTTTTTTGGACGCAGTAATCAGACCAGTCAAGGAGAGGCATATCGCGTTCCAGGCACCACAGTGTAACTTTAGCCAGCTTGGCTAGGAGCAGGCCTCAGACAGTGTCTGCAGACTGCCTTTTGTATGACGTATTAGCGATGTGACTGCGGCTTTACTTTTCTTTTATGGGACATATGAAAAACAACTACGCTCGTATATGAATCATCTATTGTAAATTTTTAATTACGAAACGAAAAAAAAAGAAAAAAGGAACGAGTTCGGAGCAAAGTGGCGCGTTCAGTATTCCATTCCGCTGAATTGCACTCAGACGGGGTGTACACAGAGGCGTGAAGATTTACCGCAATACCAATTAGAATGAAAGTTGTACGTGTGTAGTAACGGGGATGTACACGTAAAGAGACAAGTGTATATCGCGCGAGCAGTAATTATTAGAGCTCGTCGTCTCCGTCATATAAGTGGCAGGTTTTAGCGAACCAATGCCGACCACTAAACGGGTCGGTAAACGCCACAAGAATGTTGAAAACATGTTTGCTGCCCTTGCAAGTGACGTCACGCTAGGGAAGGACGGGGCCCCGCACTACACTGGTGGTTGACTTCACACCGCGCGGATGCGCTTAAATTTTGACGCAAAAGTTTTCACGCAAAAAGCTGCCGTGTCGCAAAAAAAAGCCTATTTGCGCGTTTTATAATTCTGACGAGCGGCTCTAGGAGTCGCATGAAGAAAAAGTTGTTACGATTTTTCGAAATACTGGTAAACAACGTAATGTCACCGTCATAACCTAAACCGTGAGACAAGCTTGAAATCAAATAACGGACAAAACAACTCTCATTGTCTCAGGGTTTATATTATGATATTTCCTAACCGGCTCGCCTGCATACTTTCGTTCCTTGCAAAGGTTACCGTGTCGCGGACGGCACAAACCGATGCCCCGGCTGCGGCGTCTCGGCGAGCTTGCACACTGGGGGCTGCCGCCGACCGATCCGTCTGGCCGGGCTCGTGGCGCGACACTCGCCAGGACTCGGCCGCGAGCCCCGAAGGTGCGCTTGAAGCGTGGAAACGGCGTTATGTAACGAAGGCCAAAGGCCAATATACCACGAACGAGCAAAAGCCGATGCAAAGGCGTGCGCGAACGTAAACAACGGTAAAAATATGCCAAACACAGTAAATTACCCACGAGGTGCAGCTATACGAGTCATAAAAAGCGACCGTTGTTGCTATGGGACGAAGACAAACTAACGCTCGACGTCACCCACACCAGCTGTAGGACAACCAGAGAGGACACCCGCGCTCTTTCATCTAGTACTCTTGGTTCAGGCCACGCGGTTTGGGAGATGTTTAACGCAAACCCAATGTCAGTAAACAACTAAATTTAAAAAAAAAAACTAGTTTTTAGATAACTTTTTTTTTGTGTGTGTGTTAGAAATGCACGAGTCTCGGTGCCTGAAATGTGGGGCTGCTGACGTGAGTCTTTCTGATCCACTGGCTGTGGAGCTGCGGTCGTTGACGTTGGGGCCGCCGTTGTTTGCCTTATTCGAGGTAACCTTCAATCAAAAAATCTTCAAGATTAATATTTTTTTTTTTGCTTTATTAGAGTTGAGGAGTTTTGGAAGAGTCGTCTGGTCGTGTTTTCTTGCGCGCGATTTAAAGCGACTACATTTCGAACTGTTCTAATGTTGGAAGTGAGCGGATGGATGTATATGCCAAGTTCTGTTATATAGTTACTGTGAAAATTAAAACCAACGCTTCTCCTAACTAGATGCTTGTCATATACGAGCACCGCGCATCCAGCCGTATGCTCTCCCTCTTACCCTCTTCCAAAATTGCCGCGAGAGGCACTAACCTCCGACCACGCTGACAACGTCTGTAGGAGTCAGAAAAAGGTCACCGGCAGGATTGCCTGGAAGTCGATCACTTGGTAATTTATGAAAACAGCGAGTATGCTCTGGGTGCGACGGACAGGAATGCTGCCGTGAAGCTCTTTGAGCGAAAACTCCCGTCCTCCAAAGTGTCGAAGTTGTGGAAGCATCTGGCGCCTACATCTTGACAGCAGAAATGCCCAAATAAATTTCTGCCATGCACGTGAATGTGCATTTCTGACATCTAGCGTGCTGTCGGGATCCGGTGCTACAAAGAATAGGCATCACCATAAGCAAAGCGCACATGAAGGCACCCTAATTATATCGTTAGCTGCATCAGCACTATCTAGTCGGCACGGAACAAAATTTCGTGCATAATATCCAGAAAAATAAAATTCCGAGGACGCCTAAGCACTTCCTATGACGAAAATTAAAAAAGCGCGAAGGACAAGGACAAGAGGGAGACTACACAAACGAACAAATTAGTTGTTAGTTGTTTAGTACAGCAGGAGTTTATACAGCAGGAGCTTACAGCAGGAGACTACACAGGACAAGCGCTTACTCGCAACTGACGTTTTAATTCGGAAGATGAGGAAGATGAAGAACCCTAACGTTAAATGTTACAAATATTTATGAGAAAGGAGTGAAAGGATCTGAAAAGACTGAGAATTAGAAAAGTAAAAAAAGGAAATTAGTAAAAACAAAAGGAAATGGTGGGCATGATTAAAGTAACAGTGAAAAAAATGACAGTAAATATATTAAGAAAAAAGAAAGAGGAAGGTAAAGCAAATTAAGAATATCTAAGGGAAATATTTCATGTACTCTAATTCTTTTGATGACAAAGTCACCGATGGAGCACTGATGCAGGCGTCTCCTTTGGTCGCAATGACTTCAGCTTCAAGAATCTCTCGAGTTCGCTTATCTGGACACCTCCTCAGGATCCTTGTGCTGGACAGTAGCGGGGCGCATCCACAGTCCCTCACATGTAGAGCGAGATGCCCCGACGGAGAGGATTTTAGAGATAGCGCATGTTCTCTGAGCCTTACGTTGATACATCTTCCCGACTGTCCCACATATACCTTCCCACAGGTGAACGGGATCAAATACACTACCCCGCTGCAACAGTTGACGTATTTGTTGCAGTGCCTAACACTGCATTTGTCAGGCTTTGTGCGCGGGGTGTTGACTTTGGGGCAGAGCTTTTTTAGCTTGTCAGGGGCTGAAAACACAACCGGCACATCGTATTTAGAGGCAATTCTCTTGAAGTTATGAGAGATGCGGTGGATATAAGGGACGACCGCCGGTCGACTTCTTTTTCTCTACTTCTCTTGCTTGTTCTGTTTGGTTTTATCATACATTCAACAACGTCAGACAGGATGGAGGTGGGGTAGCCTGACGCCTTGAGCCTTGATACTTGCGCGTCAAAGCTCTCCCTTGCTGAATGAATGCAAGACTTTTTCAGGGCAGCGCTCAAACAACTAGACACAATGCCCCTTTTGACTAGTTTTGAGTGTGCAGATTCATATTGGAGTATTCGTTTTTTGGATCTAGGTGAATACATCCAACAGACGTGGTCATTTTGAAAGGTGAGTCGCGTATCAAGAAATTGGAGGTTGTTGTTAGTCGGAGTTTCGTAGGTGAAGTTCAATCCTTGGGCCTGACCTAGAAATATGTTTTTGATGATGTTGATGTCGCTGTTGATATCCAACTCAGAAGTAATGATTCATTACCTGAAAGACGAATCAACCCAAACACGATATGGGTTCTCCCTAGATGTTGAGGACTTATTTTTATTCTATACCACACAGAGAATTGTTTGACACCGTCAGCAGAATGCATCGACTCCAATGGAGCCCTAGGTTTTCAGAACACCTGTGGCATACCGGTTGCGTCTTTCCTGAGAGCTTTTGAAGTTTTATGTGTGCTCGCACGTTTGTCACGTTTTCAGGGAGAAACATACATGCAGAAAAAGGAATCTGCACCGGGTTATGGTAGCTCCCATTTTGTGTGACATTTTTCTTTCAAAGTGTGACAAAGGCATATTCCTGGGTTTGACCACTGATCCTATATCCACTAGAGGGAGGCTGGATAAAGCGCGGCCGGCAAGTTAACGCAAACGGTATGAGAGCCACCGGAGAGTAAGCTGACTTGTCCGGGAAGTGAGCGCTGGCAGGCGTTGTAACCCTTCCGAGTGCTGCGGTTCGAAAACGTCGAGGGTGCTGAATTTTCGCTTGTTCTCGCAAGATAGCCTGCTTGTTGCGCAGGAACAGCACATGCAGACCCGAGAAGTATCATGGGAAGCCATTCAATGTAAACATTTTGAGATTCTATTTGATGAAGTGTGAATATGTCCCAAGTTCAAACGCCTCACTCTCGGGATTTAGTCCAGAACGGGAGTATTAAAACCCAATCAAACACACAAAAAAGCATGGTTCAAAATATCGACTAAATGCACTAAGAAGCCCAGCGCACGCCCAACTTCCGGGACAAGCATCGAACTTCCGGTGGCTTCACTTGCGCCAGGCTCGGAAAGTAGCTAAGCGCCATCCAGCCCCTATAGTAGAGATCAGTGGGTTTGACCTCCTATCCAGTCGCACGCATATTCAGATACATAGAACAACTATCTTGTGCTCATGACAAAAATACCTGACACAAACGACATCAACATCATCAAAAACATATTTCTTCCTCATCTTCCGAATTAAAACGTCAGTTCCGAGTAAGCGCTTGTCCTGTGTAGTCTCCCTCTTGTCCTTGTCCTTCGCGCTTTTTAATTTTCGTAATGTTTAACCAACTAGGCCAACAAATAATTTTGCTACACTTCCTATGAGTTGCGAATGCGAAAGCATGAATGTAGAATTGAACGCCGCTGAGTACTCCTTCGAGCTTTGCGGTGCGAGTATTGAGGCGCCGCCATGTTCGTCGGCGCCCTCACTCACCACGACTCGCCTCCCGTCGTTCGACGCGCCACACGGCTGCTATGGTAACAGCAATGTATTCTATGGAATACGTACGTTTCGAACCACAGCGTCTAGATGGCGTTCCACCGTACTCTATGGTACACAGTTATGAATCGAAAATCTAGATGGCGCTTTAAACGATGTGAGGCAGACTGAAGTGAGTGAGGGGAGTACACTCCTTTCGTGGGAGTTTCACAACTGAGGTAATCTATTGGGTGATTCAAGGAGCGGCCAGGCTCTTTAAATCGACCGCAAAATTCGGTTTCTTAAGGCTGCGGTCCCACGGCAGCCATCTTAAACAAGGCGTTAGTTCAACCAATAGCTGGCGACACTCACCGTGGTGTGGCCGAAATATTGGTTCACGGTGGAATGGCTCGAGCACCATCACGTTCCCATTGTGGCCTTGCTCGCGCCGCTGCCAGCTGTGCTCAGCTGGCTCAATAGCTTGGCCCAGCAAACGCATGTACGCGAGAATGTGAGGCCAAAGCGTTGGTCAGGCTGGGTCCCTTTCCGAAATTCACCCTGGCAACCTTGATCACTATAATCATCTGCAGAACGTTCTGCGCCATACCAATGGCAGCCTTCTAGTGACTGATAAAGGAAGACGTTGAAGATGCTCCTAAGCGGATAATGCGAGGCCTGTACATTCGGTGGGGTTAGCGTGACGCGACGTAGGAATGGAACACAAGAGCTACGTAAGCGTTCATTCCTCTAACTCAGATTCAGTCAAGCTGTGGGCAGCACACAATCGGCTTTAAAGCCCCTTGGTGTATAGAATTTTATCGAGGCGTCTGTGTGGGTTGTGGTTTTGTTCTCACTACAGGTTCTTGGTCACCATTGAGCTGAAAGTGATCGAGAAAGAACTCACATTGAACAATTCCTCGCGCGCCGCTGACTCGCAAAAGTGTCGGTCTTCGATAAAACATAACTTCATTACGGCCATATTGGTATGGCAAAACCTAAACTGCTATACGACCCACCAGATGGCACTGAATATCGGAAAGGGTCTATTGTTCTCTGATATAGGGACATGCGGTTCGGCGGTTGCCACGGGCTTTCACAATAAATCTTACCAAGAAGGAATCAATTGTTGATTGACGTGTCAATATTCTGTCAGTGAAAAATTATTCTGCAGGAATGCACGCTCAGTAGACTCAGTCTTCCAAGACACCATGGAAGCGGACGTCTGCTTCGCAATTTACGGTACTTACCTCACCATTGTAATGGCGACTGAAAAGTGACGTCACGAAATATTCTGTTTCATGGCATCCGGAAGATGTTGTAAATGTTGTTGCATTATAGTTTCCAGAAAACAAACGCCGCTGCAATATTTTCGGAAGTACAGACATACATCATGTTGTAGGTACAGCTTACGAGGAACATGATGAAAACCATCAGAAGAAATAGGAAGACGTTTATTTGCAATGAAGACGCTATGAATGAGCGGCGTTTAACGACAGCAAGGGACGAGCTTTCGGAAATTTATAAGTTCACGTGATTGCTAACTATGGACATGCGGACAATGAAGACCTGTTTTGTAGGGAGATGGAGTTGCGGTGATGACCTGATATCGGACGACTCGTGGCAGACGAACAAGCAAGTTTCTTCTCAGCGACTGGTAAGCGCCCAGTGTCAAGCACGGCACGTCGCAACCGACGTTGTCGACGTTTCGAACACTTACCGCTTTCGACAAAAGTGCTGGCACCTGGGCTAACTTTGTGGAAAGACTCGAAGTCTTCCTCGAGTCCAGCACCATGATGAACAGTAGCTGATGAAAACGATCCACTATTCAGTCGGAGGGTGGCGAAACGTATCCGCATCTGCGGAGTCATGGTCGATGCGTACTCTAAATGGTGGGAAGTGTTTACACGATGCCTGCCACGACGTCCAAACGCGTCATTGACGTCCTATGCTCTCTTTCCTGCTTTCGCACTACCGAAAATACTTTTCGCTAGATAACGCGCCGAATCTTGTATAAAAAAATAAACAAGTTTTTGAGGAAAAAGAAACGGCATTAGGCATTACATTAGTGCACCATACCATCCTGCAACTAACGGGCAAGCAGAACAGATCGCGTGCGAAACGAAAAAAGCCCTCTTGAAGCTTACGGAAGAAGCAGTTCAGTGAAGAATCGCCAGGTTCTTGTTTCGGCAGCACAGGGCGGTCTCATCTTCCACGGTAAAAACACCCGCCGAAGCAATGTTCGGCGGACGAAGAGCCAACACCCCTCGACCTCATGACACTATGGCCTAGGAACGAAGGTCGAGAGATTCCCAGATCGGGAGTAATGGCAGTTTATTCTATCAGACAACTCGTCCACGTGAGGAATTTCAGCGGAAGTCTGTCCTTTCGTGTAAAACTTGGTAGAAATGGCTCTATGTTGGTTGACCAGAAGGTGTCATCCCTCTGAATACGTTCGATATCAATGCCCTTGAGTGTAAATACAACGAAATCACAAAACTCTCTTTGTGCATACTGTAACTGCCCTTGTATTTGGTAAAAGAGTAGCTATTATGGTGATTTGGACCTTTCACAACAAGCTCCTTTTTCTTATTTTCGCCTCATACTCTTTTGCGGTTTCAGTAGACTTCACGAATCTTTTGGAATGGGGTCAATGAGGCCATTTGTTCAAGTAGTCCATCAGGGAATGCTGCCAGAAATCCGTCCTTCATATTACCGAATAAGCCGCACTTTTGCACAGTGCCGTTTTCCTGTTCCACGTACAGCTGTAAAGCAGCAATCCTCATTGATTATACCATATTCTGTTGCGGGTGAAGAAAGGTCTTTGGGTACACGATGACTTGAAACAAGTCTGGCACTGTACGTGGTGGTTCGACACCCACTAATATCGTCGTCCTTATAGAGCCGCATAATTTCATCATCACCTCGTCACCTCATATTGTTCTTCATCAACAGTAAGCACAATAGGCTACCGCCTGTACCATAACCAAAATTGAAGAATTGAGTCGTTCAGTCCTTCATTATGTTTATTATTTATATAATGTTATTACATTACATTACCTCGAGACGATCGACGTCCATCGTCCATCTCAAAATATACCTGTATATAAATTAGACGCACAATCACAAAGAACAAAGCGTGCCGCCTCTTTTCTTTGGATCGTCTTTTGAAACCAGCGCAAGCTCGCGTGTTCTCCTCTTCTGAGACGATTAGAACGGTCGCACATAAAACCAACGTTTCTCCTACCCGGCCGCTTCCTCCTCTCATTATGTGTAGTTGGTTATAACTAAATAAGCTATAATAATGGTGTATTATTAATATCTAGTTTCAGCTTCAGTCAGGGGACAGGAGGTTCGCGGGAACTAGAGCCACTAGCTAAATGAGCTGCGCCTAAAGGGATACTATAACGAAATTTCGGCGCTCCTTTTTTGGTCTATATGTGTTCAAAAGAGCAGTATCACATGGAACATACCAATATCTTGTTAAACAAGTCTCGAAAAGGAATTTTAAAACGAATTAAACGATTAGCAAAGAGCACCTGGTGGATGTCGCTAACGCCTCGTTTGTAATGCTCGTCTAGGAACCTTGACAGCTAGTGACGGAGGTCATCTCGCCTCCGGCACGACGAGAGAAGGGGGAAGGAGGAACTCCCCTCTTCCCGAGAATCCTTTTGTGTGTCGCAGAAGTCGCTATTGTCCTCCTACAAGATTATAGAAGATTAACCCGTCACTCAGAAATTCGTACAAAAGCAGCCGCTTCGGTGGCTGGAACGACTAGGCCATCCTCTCGACGTCAGCCTCGCCGTAGCTTTGCTCGTCTTGAGACGACCTACGTCACGATTGCGTTGGATGTCACGTGCTGTAAGCTGGGCCTTCTCCGAGCGCTTGCCAGAGTGGACCATTTATAACGAAAAATACAGCCACCAGGATCAAAATACAAACGTGCGATTGTCATTTACGGATATTGTGGATCATATTCAACCTATTTTTGAACACGACGGGAATATTCCAAATTTCGTTGAAGTATCCCTTTAAAGTATCGGCACTCCGCTCCCCTACATCGTTGTGAGCGCCGCCGTTTTGGTGCTTGTGCAGAGCAGACGCAACTGCCGATTGTCATGATTCAAAAGTGCGACTTCCTCAGCATTAGATTCGGTGTTAGGAAGCTCATGCAATATTGCTTTGCTTTGTCGCAAACTGTTTAAACATTTGTGGAGGACGGAAAAGAGTTTCCTGTGAGTTCAGATAAAGCTTCAGATAGCTCGCAACCATGATTTTAAGGCACAATATGGCCAAGTGTCGCTACTCTGAAGCGTAGCTTATTTAATGACACTATTCATGCCCTTGTTCAAGAAGCCTGTAATACCTGGAGGGGCCATGACGTAAGCCCCGTGGAATCCACATGCCACTACCTTTTGACGCCTTCCTCTTCCTCATTGTTCCGCTAGTGCCACTAAATTAACTACGCGTCAGAGTAACGACACTTGGCCATATTTTGGCTTAAAATCATGGTTGCCAGTTATCTGAAGCTTTATCTAATATCACAGGAAGCGCTTTTCCGTCCTCCACAAATGTTTAAACAGCCCGCGACAGACCATAGCAATATCGCATCAGCTCCCTATAGCACCGGATCTAATGCTGAGAAAGTCGCACTTTTGAATCATGACGATCGGCAGTGGCGTTTGCTCTGCACAAGACCCAAAATGGCGGCGCCCAAAATAATGTTGGGGAACGGAGTGCCGATACTCTAAGCGAAGCTCATCTAGTGGCTGTAGGCATGAAGTGAACTCGGGCGTATTCTCTTCCTTTTCGTCTCTATTGTTTATTGATTTCAATCATATCGAATAATGAACACATTATATCCCGCTACGCTTGTGTAATTATTTATCTTAGATTTGTTAACCTGACCCAGTACTTAAACCAAACATTTTTCGATAATAAATCCTCCAATATATTTTCTAAATGAAGGTAAAAAGACACGGACATTGATGATGCTACAGACGTCAACGCCGCCCTCGAAAATTTCTTGAACATTAGGAACCAGCACTTTTGTCTGCCATCCGGCAGGTAGCGAAACAAAACACCTAAACAGTTTTTATTGTTTATAAAATTAGCCAAGCTCCACACCTATCAAGAAACCAAAGCAAGATCATTGTGAAAATCAAATACATCGCAATGTATATCTATTCCATACACAAAATGTTATTAGATGCCAATAAATCTGTTTGATGTCCACAAAAGATATGCGTCAAAAACAGGTAAGTTTGAAGTCCTCCTGGAGCGTTATGACTTTGAAAATGAAAAAAAAAGCGATCGTCCACTTTTGGGTAACCATTGTAGTTCTAAATGTTATAAAAAATGTTATCATAGTTCATATAATTTCCCCAGCGGCATTTGAAGTCCCATGACTCGAAGCACAAAAAAGTGCTACGTTTGATATAGAATATCTAAACAAAAAAATTGTACACAACATCAGATTCTTTTCTACATATTGCCAATTATAAGCACTACATCTGTAGCTAATTTCATTGCCCTAGTGCGTGTCATTAAACACATATTTGTGCTGAAAAATTACAATTTTAGGGCAATATTTGGAGAGATGAACAAAACAAAATAATGCGAATACCAAAAAAGTATATCGTTACATTCTGCTCCGACATCATGTTAACAAAACTGCTCTATTTGAACCGTGTTATCTTTAATGGATCGCTCATAAATTATGAACCAGCGGAGCAGGTGAGGGTCCGTGCCATCATAATCGCAACGCTACAAATGCGCATGAACAGTATGAACCATTATGTACATAATATCAAATGAAAGAGGATTGCATTGCCTTTCGAATGACATCAATCCCACAAAACGGTATTCAAAAGGAGATGAGTAATGACCTGCCAAAAAGTACCTAAACTGCCACACTGCCACATTCAGTGGGACCGTGCCCTTAACCTACCGCGTTCCGATTTTGTACAGCGTTGGCCAAAGGTGGTGCATTTTTTTACATAAAATTCGCAAAGAGCAAGCTTACCTGAGGAAAAAGTAAAAAAATAAAAAGGCTTAACTCCTATGGAAACGCAGCGAAGCCACCGGTCTTCAAACCAAAGGGCGCCCTATATGGTTTGAAGACCGGTGGCTTCGCTGCGTTTCCATAGGAGTTAAGACTTTTTCTTTTTTTACTTTTTCCTCAGGTAAGCTTGCTCTTTGCGAATTTTATAGAAAAAATGCACCACCTGTGGCCAACGCTGTACAAAATCGGAACGCGGTAGGTTAAGAAACCGAATTTTGCGGTCGATTTAAAGAGCCTGGCCACTCCTTGAATCACCGAGTAGTAACGTTGACTACAAGTTACCATCCATACCCATTTTCACCTCAAGAAGAACTCAAGTTTTGCGCATTGTTCATACGCGGCGCGAAGTAGTTCTTACGAAATTTGGTTGTCGGAGGAAAAATAGATGCTCTTGGCGTTTTGAACGTGTACACATCGCGACGCTGTTAGCGCGAACACGACATCGGCGCATTTTACTTCTGAATAGTATTAGCGAGCACGAAATGTCATCGCTAACATTATAGAACTAAACGAGTTCTTTCCTTAGGAATAATAACTTGGATGACATCCCATGGTTTCAAAGAGAAAAACTGAAAAAACCGGCGATCGCTTCTTCGCGCTAACAGTGTCGCGCTCTGTACGTCTTAAAGGGTAACTGCAAAAGAAAAAAGAAGTGCTTTTTTTAAACAGCCTAATAGGGACAAGCATGTCACAAAACAAATCTTCCGCGGAAAAACAATTTTTTTTTCTAGCAATATTTACGCCACAGGACGTAATTTAGTCGGGGTCACAACTTTTCCACATTTAAAACTCCCGCTCTTTTCGACGCGCACGGAGTGGTTGCTATACGTCACTCCGTGACGTATAGCAGCCACTCCGTGACGCATAATACCAACTTTGTGGCGCGCGATTTAAAACGAACGAAATAGCCGCAAACTAAAATCAGCTCTCGCGCAATAAATATTGCTGTAAAAAATTTTGTTGTTGGCGGAAAAATTGTTTTGTGACATGCTTGTCCCAATTAGGCTGTTTAAAAATACGCTTTTTTTCTTTGCGTTACCCTTTAATAAGGGAACATATATCCAATCTACAATTCACGTATAGACCTTTTTCGCAAGGGCGCCGCCATCTTGAATTGTCGTCACTTCCAGTATGGGCGAAAACATTGTTTTGCCGGCGCCACGCCAATAGAAGGCATTTACGACATAAACGTAACCGTCACAGATTCTCGTTTTGCCTCCCTTCTGTTCTTCTTACTATTTGCAGGTTGAAACGTTTTGATATTTTTCGTCGCCCCTACCGGATATGCCTACTTGGCAGTCGGGGGCGAGCTTTCACGACCTATAGGGGGCGCACTGGTGCCTATCAAAATGGCTGTCATCTGGATGATCGTCGTAGAACAGCAGTACGAGGCTGGGTCCGCGACGCGTAAGTAATTATAGTGTTGCTATATACGAGCAGTATTAGAGCCTTACTTTATTTTTTCACAACAGGAAGGGGTAGGCAAGCATTTTTATTCTGAAGCCTATCATCCAGTAGCTAGGAGCGCGATCCTCACACCGCGGTACCACCACCGCTGAAAGTTGCGAATACACATATCCTAATTCTCTACATAAAGGGGGAAAACAGAAACGCTCCCCGAAAAGCCCGGCTTTTTTACGGTTCTTGAAATAAAAACCGGTAAAAACGCTCTTCTTTTTTTTTAACACTGGAAGTTGTATTTTGATGAAGTAGCTTGGATGGTTTAGTTTAGAATAAAGGGGGCGTTTCGCGATGTTCGGTTGCATTTTGATAGGAAGAAAGGCCAAGCGTTATTGAAATTGTGGGATTTCTGGCATGCTTGCGTGGTTGAGTGTACAAACGCCACCAAAGGATGGAATTTTTTTTTTAGTAAATGGTTAGAGGATATGAGGAAACATAATTAAGACAATGTATAACTTCCAAAAAAGTTTAGTTTAACTGCGTTCATACTGCATCACTATACTTGAAGGCAAATTTTTCTGGCATTTCCAAAGTGAAGGCTGCGCAGAGCACAGCTGTGATCGGCGCTCAATGTGAGCGAGCTCACGGATACCCGTAAGTTTGGCTTCATTTAGAGAAAAGCTATTCCCAACTATTGGGGAGGAGATCGAGGAGTGGCGCTCCTTAGCGGCCACCTCAGGAACTAGCGCTGTGTGGCAAACAAACCCTCCGACGGCAGTCATTATACTCTGTTTCACCTTATAACGTACCGCAGGAAGGGCTACAAGCGCGAGCTCCTTGCTCTGGGGCACATCTCGGCGGCACAAGCTCTCTTAAGCTGCCAACGCTATGGGCTTGCGCTTCCAGCCTTTGCTGCGGTACAACATAAGATGAAACAAAGTATAGTGCATTCGCTGCCATGAAAGACGACGACGCAAGGCTCGTGAAAGATATGGAACACTATTCTTTTCTCCTAAACGCATCTTTATTTATTTATTATTTATTTCAAAATACTGCGACCTCGACAAGGTCATCGCAGGAGTGGAAAGAAAACATACACATACATTTAAAAAGGCAAACAATAAAAGATGTACACACCCTACCGAACAAAACTTAGAAAGCCGTGAAAAATGCAATATATAGTTGAAGAAAAGTACAAAAATAATCACATACACTTCATTAGACTCACAGGCACCATACCAGAACACCTACTGTATTTCTAATACAAATCTATCAAAATCAAGATAAGGAACTAATCCATTTATGTTCCAGTTTTCTATCGTTCGAGGAAATAAAAGAATATTTAAAACAATTAAGGTGGTCTCTGTACGGTACAAGATTTATAGGATGGAAGCTTCAAGTGCGTGATTGAGTAACGAAACCAACATATTTTTCCCGATTAAGTGCACAGTTATTACGAGGGGCGTTCATAAAGTTCGTATTATTGTCACGAAGGAATAGAGATTCAGCAATCAAACTCGAGTAGGAGTTGAGACTTTCTCTACTTGTTCGCCACCAAAAGTTACCCAGTTTTTCCAGCGGTGCACCGCATGCCGGAAGCCATTGTTATAGAACTTTTCGTTTTGAGTGTTCAGGAATCGCTCCACTTCAGCAATCACTCGGTCGCCGTCCTTGAAATGCTTTCCTCTTATTTGGCCACACTGGAAGCGCCTACGCCATTTAACCAAAGTGTTATAAACTGGGGCGTTGTCCCCGAACAACGCTACCAGATTGGAATTAATATCCTTAGCATTGCTTCCCTTCAAATGAAAAAAACGGATCACTGCATGTGCTTGGCACCGACGGGCGGTGCCATTTTTGTTTCGACTCCCTAGCGGCGTTCCGAACTACTATAACATGCGATGTTTATACCGTGCGGAAACTAGAGGGATGCGCGCTCATGTTGATGCCTGTTTTGTTGTTGTTTTTCAATTTTTTATGCCACAAATACGAACTTCATGAACGCCCCTCGTATTCACTATTTTGTGTAGGAGCTTAAGTCGTTCTGCAGTGTGTCTGGAATCAAGAGGCGTAAGTCCTATATTTATAGGCGACATTCACTTGACGTCACTCGCTAGGTGCGCTGGCGTCGGCCACCACGGTCGCCATCTTTGAGGTCTCTTTATAAAGTATATCCCACGTAGGTGTCAGGTGTCGTCTGGCCGGACGGGCCGGACCTTTCAGCGTGGGTTAGCAGCATTTTATAACTCTTTTTGGCCGAAACTAGGGGTTATTCTTAGACTTTCGTGCTTTTGAAATTAAGCGCCGTAGGAATATTTTTTGTGTGTTTTAGTTCGTTTTTGTCGCTATAAACTTTTCCACCGCGGCCGCGTTGCTCCATCAGCTCCATGCTAGCGCTCCGTGTCGCGCGCCATGCCCACGGCGGTAAATCTTTTGGAAGAACTGTGATTTTCATGCTTTGGGGCCTCTGTAGCACGATGTGATTACTCTTCGTTTTGTTTTGCTAGTTTCCTTATTGTTTTTCCTCTAGCGGATTTTCTGCACTACGGCCGTGTAACCGTGTTGCTCCATCGCCTCCGTGTCGTACGTCGTGCCTTCAGTGTTCGTTCCTGTGCAGAAACATACCGTGCAGCTCACCGAGTGCGCAGCTAATGGAAAATGGGCGCATTTTTCATTAGCCCAGACGATCTAAAAACCGCATGCAAGCGAATTGGCGAGCGACGAGACAAGCGACGGCGACCCGCTTCGCTGTCGCTCGGTCACTCGCGCGACAGGGCAAACCGCATGAAAGCGGCGGAAGCAAACGACCAAGGCGATGAGCGCTAATTTTTCAGAAATCCAGAAACCGAGCTACGCGACGAGTGACAGTGAAGTGTGAACCGTATGTAAGAGATTTAGCGAGCGACGGCGACAGCGACGAGCGACGGAGCTTTCTCACAGTCAATTGTCGCGTCGTTCGGTTTTTAGATTTCTAGAAATCGTCGCTCATTGCCTTGGTCGCTTGTTCCTGCGCGTTCTGCGTGCTCGTCGCGCGAGTGACCGAGCGACAGCGAAGAGGGTCGTCGTCACTCGCTAAATTGCTTACATGCGGTTCAGTCTTTACACGACACGGCACTCGGCGGCAACAAAGAAATTAAAACGGCCCACCCCCCAGATAAACTGCTTTCTCATTTCTGTTCAACGAAGCTTCTTCAACGATATGAAATTAGTACATACTACAAACGGACGACCGTGTACCCAAGCCAGTCAAACGTCAAACCGCGACCTCGAAGATGGCGGATCGACGGTGGCGCCTCTGGCAAAATCGAACCTGCAGGCTCAGTGAATATCACCTATACTTAGTTTCAGCTATGCAGCCGACGCTACAAACGTGAGCTCCAGGCTTTCAGCGTTCCTGCCAAGCACCGCGCGCTCGTGCAGTGCAAGCACTGGTCAGGGCTACATGCTCGCGCATGTACCATCGACTGCGTCTCGGCTGAAATGAAGTATAGATAGAAGCATAGTCTCCTATATACTAACAAAGCCTGACAGATCGCCACGAGAAGCGGCCGCCGAAATGGAAAAGATGGAGCTGCAGACAACGGATGAGCAGAGCGCACGCTCGGCCGCCGCTCTTGTCAGGCGTTGCCGGAGCGGATGAGGAGCCACGTGACTGGCGCCCGCGCGCGAGACGCCGAAACACACTTCTGAGCGAACAAGCGTGTTTCGGGTCCTCGCAGCTGCAAAAGCTATGCGCTGACGTCCAGGTTCCCCGAGACATTAATGGCTATTTGATGCTCTGTGCTACCAGATCCTCGAGCTCCAAATCTCCGACCAGACACTCTATGGCTCCGTTGTCGAACTGCCAGGCTTTGCGAGTATAGAGGCGGCTATGATAGAAGTAATATATAGCCCCTTCTTGTGTTCAATGCCATCGAAGTCCCCTTGGAAGGCAAAACAAAAGCATCTGTGGTCACGCACGGGCGTGCCGGGTCAGCGGCTGGATGGATGGATGGATGAATACGGCTGAGCCCTTTGGATCGGGCGGTAGCTTACGCCACCTAGCCAATTTGTCTTACCATTTAAGCTTAGAATATTTAAATGTGAAAACTATATACCCTCCGCACTGAACAGAAAGTGAGGCTATAAAACCCCCTTGCCATCAGTTAATAAGAAAATACCTAGTTCTCTCGTGCTTTCTGCCACCATTCACTTAATCTTTGCTTGGTAATCTCTACTGTCTTGTAATCCACTTTCCCTTCGCTGTCTCTAAAACCCAATGACTTTATTAAATCTATGTTGTCTTCGGTAGGCATAGGGTGAAGCCCTTTACAGTAGAGTATCAAGTGCTCAGCCGTCTCGTCCACCTCTCCACAAGCAGCGCACACTGTATCCATTTCCTGGTACTTCGCTCTGTATGTTCTGGTTCGCAAAACACCTGTCCTTGCCTCAAACAACAATGAGCTTCCCCTAGAATTATCATAAATGCTTTCTTTGGCAATAACTGTTTTGTTTAATCTATAGCTTTCCAGAGCCCTCTTTGTCTGCATTCCCTCTAGCCACCGATCTCTTTCTGTGGCCTTAACTTTCTTCTTAACGGAGACCTGCTCTTCCGTAACCCCACTATAGCCTAAAAACTTTCCTCTTAATTTCCTAGTGCGCTGTCTCCACTTTGTGTCTATACTCCTCATGTATAAAAAGCTGAAAACCTTTCGTGCCCATTGCTCCCCATCCATTTGCCTCAACCGATCCTCAAATTCTATCTTGCTCGCAGCTTCCCTGCCCTCAAATGACGCCCATCCCATGTCTCCTTGCACTCCCTGGTTTGGCGTTTTGCAATGTGCCCCCAAAGCCAGCCTACCTACTCCGCGCTGTTTTATTTCTAGTCTTGCATGCACTTCGGATTTCATGCATAGCACTGCGTTTCCAAAAGTTAAACCAGGCACCATGACCCCTTTCCAAATCTCTCACCACCTCATACCTGTTGTAATTCCAAAGTGCTCTATTTTTCATTACAGCTGCATTTCTGTTGCCCTTACCTATTATATACTTTTCATGCTCACTGAGATATGCTGCACCATCACATATCCATACTCCTAGATACTTGTATTTACTAGCTCTCTCCACTGTAATATTCTGTATCTTCAGCCTCTCAACTTCATCATTGTTAAAAATCATGACTGCTGATTTTTCACTACTGAATTCTAAACCTAATTCCTCCCCTTCTCTACCACAGATGCTCATTAATTCCTGCAAATCTATCCTGTTGTTAGCCATTAGTACGATATCATCTGCATACATCAATCCCGGTAAGGATTGCTGAATTTTTTGGCCTAGCTTACTGTACGAAAGGTCGAATCCAAGCCCACTCTTCTCTAGTCTATCCTCCAATCCTCTCAGATACAACATAAACAGCAAAGGCGATAACGGGCACCACTGCCTAAGGCCTCGTCCTATCTCTATTTCCCCCGTTGCCTTTCCTTCCCATGTTATAATCACCTTATTATCTTTGTAAATGTTCCTCAATATTGCTGTTAGTCCTTCATCTAGGTTTAAGCTCTCCACTATGTCCCACAGATTCCTTTGGTTCACATTGTCATAGGCACCCTTGATATCCAGAAACGCCAGCCAGAGCTGTCTGTTTTCTTTTTGCGCTATTTCTATACACTGTGTTAGAGAAAATATATTGTCCTCCAACCTTCTTTGTCGTGTCGGCCGCGCGCGCTGGATTGTGTGTGGCCAACGCGGCGTCCAAGCGGTGTCTCCTTGGAGAGGACGTGCTCAATTGCGATCATGTCATCGAGTGCGGCGCTGCACCAGAGCCGACGGCGGAGTGTCCGCATCGTCGCGTACGTGCTATAGTCTTCCATGCCGCATACACCCGGTTCAAAGGAATGCTTTGAGCACTGTGGTACGCAACAAGAGCGCACCATATCGCTACAAATAAATATGCAGCGAACGCGGTAATGATGCGGCGTACGCTAAAGTGCGTGCTGGCGTTGAAGCTGTTTGCCACACAGCGATTGTTTGTGGTGAGGATGATGATAATTAAACTGTGCCCCCTATCGTTCGTTCTCCTCGCCAATGGCAAAAGTTTCAAATACAGTTGACTGAGTAGTCCGTATTCACTGGCGGCCATAGCCGAGTGCGTGCTCCTTAGCGAGTGCCGACGGCTTGCTTCTACAGCGGTTTTGCAATGTGCATTCCACATCAAGATTGCCGAGAATGCCCACATCATCAAGATTGCCGAGGATGCCCTGTGAACAATGCATTCAAATATGAAAGTCCAGTGAATACCCCTAAAGTGACCGTCTCCTGGGGACGAGATGTTTCGGTGGCCTCCTAATGTGGCTCCTATGGATGACGTCACAACAATTTTGATGGTGCATGTTAAAAGCACGAGAAGCTTGTGGTAACCGCGTCCTTGAACCAGCACTGCCATAGTGGACAGTTTGACAACCTTCATCTTTTCGATAACTGCACTACCCAGAAAAAAGATTTCTGCAAAAAAGTCAATTTTGAAAAATGACTTTTACGACCACCAACATCCAGCGAGTATTCCCAGAGAGAGTAATTAGTTTCCACTGCATAGTAAATATTTTATAAATCATTTTTTGTCCACCGAAGCTAAAGAAAAGGTAGGGTTTGGAGCACTTTGAACACATTTTTCTGTTTCACTTTTCATCATCATCATCATCATCATCATTTATTATCCTTGAAGGCCCTTACGGGCATTACACAAGGGAGTGGTACATTTTTTTTTCTTTGTCGAACACTTTAGCACACAATTTTAACACAATAGAAGAGGGAACTAGTCGGTTAAAGCAGAAATGAAAGTGGTTACAGAGGCGGCAAATTTATGTGTGTCAGTTATGGTAACAATGTCATTTGGTAGTATGTTCCAATCGTTTATTGCCAAAGGTAAAGTTGAATTACTGTATGTAGTAGTTGATGAAAAAATGGGCATGAATATGAATTCCACTTTAGTATGAATGGTATGAATTAATATTTTGGTATGAATTCCACTTTAGTCAATCTGTCGTTTGATAATGAAATACAGGGAAGGCTCGTTCTTCACTTTTCCGACTTAAATTTATTAAGGAATCCGGCTATGAAATTTTTTTGTCACTTTACGAACGTCTTTAATAAAAAATGTTGACATTTTGTTGAAGACTCGGAAGACCAAACAATTGACCAATTTTGGAGAAGTGAAAATTTATAGAAATAAATAACTTTTTACAAAAAACCTTTTCATAGCTGCACCCCCGAGGCATTTTGCTACACATCTAGAGAATAAAAATATTGCAAGTTTTCCGACGATAGATTAACTAAACAATGTAGGCGTGTCGCTGATAAAAGGTGCTCCAATTTCCTTCCCATTTAATTGACAGACCTGAAATGTTATGCACCCTCTAGCATGACCACCAGCCTACCCTGTAAATTTCATTAATTTTAAGCCAATGGCCGTCGGCGATGCTTTTGTTCGTGCAAGTCGCCAGGAGACCTGTTGCTAAATTACCAAAACGCACAAGAGAGTGCTGGGAATGTAGGTAATACCCCAAATAAGTTGATGACGAATGGGCGTGCAAGATGCTTTTGCTTGAGAACAGTTACTGCTGGAGACTCCAGCACCAGCTGCGCATAGACCTACATTCCCTACATTATCCTTGATGCTTAGGTAATTTAGCAATAGGTTTGTTTCACTTCTTTTGTCGTAAATTATCATAGAAAAACATGTGAAGCCACTCCAAACCAGAACCGTCACTGACACATGTTCCATAGGCTTTATTAAGATGCTAAAAAAAGCACACTGTCAATCACACAATAGCAGGCCAGTGTGTCCCACAGCCTTAGTTACTTCAGGGCTGGCGATGTAAAAAAGATCCTTCGTGACCCCATGGAGTGCCTGGGTTAAAAGAAAAATATTTCGTTTTGAAGGAAGTTTAACAATGTCCTGGCATTTTGAGCCCTGTGCAGCATGTGAAAGTTTAAAAATTTTAAGAGGTGTGAATATTGAATGTACAACAACTGAAGTCTCATGTCATAAAACTATTGTGCGCACCTCACTTTCCTTTCAAGAAAAATGACAACAGCTTTTTCACAACGAACGTGCATATAAATACTTACAGCATTCTAAAAAAAAAAAAGAACAGCACTTGAATGAGGGCTGCATTACTGCCTTAATTTCCCCTAGCACAATGCAGCACACTCGCTTCACGCTAATGAAATTGTCAAAACACCAGGTGCAGTAAAGATGTTCCACACAAGTACAGACATACATTTAAAAGATTTTGCAACAAATTACAAATTTTATGCTATTGTGCTGTCTCATGCTACTCAGAAAATAAAGAAAAGTAAATTGTCAGGGACAAGGATGGCACAAGTTCTGCTTTGACAAGCAGCTAGTCCGCAGTATACAAGTGTGTCATACAGTGGCAAAAAACTCTGAAGATAAAGAAGGGGCGAAGCCTTTGACAGAGGTTAAACTTTAGTGCCATAATTTTCATGTCTGGCTTGGAACTGTGGCCCCAACAACTGGCCAACATTGTGTTCCAGTAAGGCTGTGACAAGCAGTGCAGTTAGTTTCACTGAACTATGCAATCAACAAACAAGATTTGGGCATGAATGAGAATGCACTATAGTCATACTTCAGAAGTGAGAAAATGTTTTGAGCGTCCAAGATCGTACAAGTAACGTGTAATAGCAAGGAACTTTGTTGTTAACTTCTCTCCACGGGACAGGGGCCCCCTTTAGTGAAACCAGCGGTCTGAGTGCTGCTGTTCTTTAGTGCTGAATAACTCTACACATCCAAACAAAGCTACTGTAAAACCCTCTATTTTTGCGACCCCTATTTTTCACTAATCGGTCAAAGAGGACATAATCGCGGCCACTAAATTTCGCAAATTCCAGACGCCTCCATTGAAACTCTTGAGGACCAAAATTTTTGCGTGCCCTCAAATTTCGGGAATTTTTCAATTCGCGAAAATTAAGGGCTTGCAAACATTAAGGGTTTTAGAGTATTCAGATTCAAGTGAATAACAAACAGCAACAACTTTAGTGTCCCCACGCATATTGAGTACTAACCTGGTCTCAGCAACCTAGAAAGTATTAAAAGCATTTTTCACAGCACCACTCAAACCGAACACTGAAAATGTTATACCGCGATTTCAATCGCAGGGTGCCTATCGCCACTGCATTTCCAAACTCCCCCGACTTTTCCAGGTCTGTTTGGCAAGACTGCTCATCCAATTTTGAGGAAAATATGCCTGCTGGTGACAGAGTACCGGTGACAGAGCAAGTCTGAGGACAATCACCGCCTGCAAGTCGTACCATAGCCATAATGGGATTTGTATTTAGACCCTTTACTGTTACAGATCCAAGGGTAGACCAAAAAAAGGTTTTGTTTTTGACTTAAAAACACAAATCCAAAAAGCATAACACTTTTTTTCCAAATTCCCCTTGCATCTAATGTTTTGGCCAATTACTAGCTTTCTCGATTCTTCGACGCCCTGGAATACACGTTTCAACTTCCGACATTTGCGCCTGTCCGATTCCCACCACCAGTTCCCGTGCATGTAGTGTGCATTCCAACCAAGAGGACACTAACCCTTTTGGCAGGCTCCTGGGATTAGTGGCACCAGCGCTAAGAGAAATCTTTGTGCGACTAGCTGGTGTAAATCTTGAGCACAGGAAACAAGGAGAAAAGACAAGCTTTCACATACACACACACAAGTTGGCACAGACTGTAGAAGACTGAGAAGTTTAAAGTGCCATACATTAAACTGAAAAGAAATTCCAAGTTAACCAAAGAATGACCTGTCTTAGCCACAGGGAACAAAATGCACATGTTCATCTTTTTATATTTTTCCGTTTATCGTCAGTGACAGTTTAAGAACCAGTAGCTCTGCCTCCAGCATGGGCTCACTGCATTGATGGCAGTGGAATTTGTCATTTTGTAGCAGGTTCTGTAGCAGGCAAAATATTGATTTGGAGCAGCCACTGACACTTTTAGAGCAGATGCCAACATCTGTTAGCACATCCCTTGAAAATGAAAAAGGTGACTGCATCGCTAAATGAGCCCATCTTTAATAATGATTGAGGGTTCCTCTTTTGTACAGGAGCATATTACTTATTACATTTTGTAATAATATTAAATAGAATAGAAAAGGAACACAAGCCTTCGTTTTTAAAAATAAGGCTCTTGTCAAAGTATAGTTACCATATACAATGGGTACTAAAAAACAAAAAATTAATCAGCACAACACTTCAGTTCCCCTCCCACTTTTACAACCGGTAGTTTATTTAGTCTGTAAACATAATTTTTGTAAAATGCCAGCAAAAACCAGCATATCCGCTAACATGTCTATCAATAAGAATGATTCCCCCAAGTTTCATGAACCTACCAAATTCAAGACACTAATATTATAAACTGCAAAAAACCACCACCCAAGAATATTATTAAAGCCTACACTTGTGCTTTCAAGCGCCGTTCACACTCTTGCGACCGAGAACAACCGAGAGAGACCAGACCGGTTTTAGGGCCGGATGCGCTATACAGCGGAGCTGGTCCTAAGAGATCGCAAGAGGCTTAAAAACCGGCTTGGTCTCTCTCTGTCGTACTCGGTCGTAAGGGTGTGAACGGGCCTTAAAGGTGGCACTGCTCTTTAGCGGCATCCAAACTGGAGTAAATTCAAAGTTCGCTGCCCTTTCGATCGACAGCTGCATGAGAACTACATTGACTACCATATTTATTCAAATATAGACCCACATTCTTTTCCCCTCTATTTTGTATTATTGATAGCGATTCACAAATTAGCCCGCATGTACAGCGGTGAACAGCGTACGGCACGCCCGACTGCCAGGGGTGGCAGCACTTCTTGTAAGAAAACTTGGAAATGGCCGCTGGAACAGCCTCGCGCCTCACTCTCCGCGGCTTCTTTTCACAGCTTTTCACACGATTCACGGTCACACGTTGTTTGTTCGAGTGTTGAGATCATGCTGGAGTGCCAACTATGTTTCTCTGTATTGACACGCATGATCCGGGCAGTTTAGGATTTTGGTGCTCGTTTATGGCCATTCTTCATCCAGAAGCAACCAACAACTGCGCTGCTGGATGCAAGTTTGATCCGTCAGACTGGGTGGTGCTCCAATGGAGTCTGCAATGGTGCGGGATCTTAACGATGACGGCAAATGAAGAGGCTTCCACAGGTTAAAAGCTTGGAAAGGTGCGGACGCCTTCCGAAGTTAGAGGTTAGGCTTGCAACGTACGCCACAGAAGTGCGCAGTCGGTCCCTACCCGTGACGTGCAACGCGATCAAGCAAGCGCGGAAGATGCGGTTGATGCTGTCATTTGCGAGGTGCGAGATTCCATTGGACGACGATGTCGTGTGCTTCGAGAACGTAGCAGTAATGACGGCGGGACTGACATCACCAGTGCAGATGAATCGTAGTCTAGTCGCAAACAGAGCAAGAAAAACAGGGAGCCGCTTCAGATGCCCCGCCTCCACCGCGAGCTTCTTAGTTCAGATAACGCTGGGGCATCTCATGCGCAGCCAATGCACGCCAGAAGGCATTATTGCAAGTTGGAGGCTGGGCTTTTGAAAGAGCCTCCCTACTGTTCTCATGTGTTCACCATAAAATGCACCTCTAAAGATTTTTTTTTTTTTTTTGATGTGAAATGAGGGGGTTAACTTACAATCGTGTAAATACGGTCTCGATTTACCTCCATGTAGATTCCTCATTGGAAATGCATGAAAAGGCGAAGATAACTCATTGATCTATATATAACCATAATTTGGAGGGTTCTGCGAATATTCGAAATTTTGAATAGAAGTTTAGAATAATACACTATTCAATATTCGCTTCGAGAAGAACTGCACTATTTGCGTTTTCGAAGTGTTGATTGCAGTGGGTTAGCCCCGTTGAGTGTGCTTTTACCGAGCACCAATGCACTGTGAAGAAGCAATACCCACGGAAGCGAGCTCTGCGGGTGTTGCTTCTCTGCATTACATCGGTGCTCGGTAAGAAGCACACTCAATGGGGTAACCCGCCACGATAAACACTTCAAAAAGTATGAATACTGCAATTGCGGGCTGGGAAGAAAAGCATACATTCAAAGCAGGATGGTGCACGTGTGCCGTCTGCATTTGAAAATAAATGGAAACTTTGTGAATGCGTATATCTACATTGTAGTAAATGTTTCAAAATTAAACTGACTGTTATGCAAGGGTACAGTATGTTAGGAAGAGATGCCTTGACAACCTGCATTCATAATGTGCGATTCTTTTTTAACTCGAGATTAAAGAAGAATATTTTATATAGCAAGGTTTGTAAATTCACTCAATAGACCCTTTCCGAAATTCAGTCTGACCAACTTGATCACTATCATCATCTAAAAAATGGAATATGTGCTGTACTAATGGCGGCCTTCTGTTTACTGATGAAGGATGAAGTTGAAGATGCTCCTCAGCAGATAATTCGAGGCTTACATTCGTGACAGTGGCACAATGCGAAGCAGGAATCGAAAGCAAGATCTGCGTAAGCGTTCATTTCTAGCTCGGGCCCAGTCAATCTGTTGGTAGCATCAAGGTGCTCCAAAGCCCCCTGAATCGTAGAGCTTTTTCAAGCCGTGTATGTGGGTTGATGCTTCGTTCTGACTGGTCGCATCTTTGTTTTTATCGACACTGGAAGAGATTGAGAAGGAAATGTACAGTGAAGCACACACTGTCGCTTGCCGTTGGCTTGCAAAAGTGACGGCGCCCGATAAAATATGGCTGACTACATTTTTATTGCCACCATTAGTACAGCAAAAGTTAAATTGCCATTTGTGCCACCAGATGGCACTGAATTTCAGGAAGGGTCTATTGGGTATAGTTGGCCATCTCTCTAGGATTCATTTTATGTCAGATCCGTCATTTACTTGCCACTCCAAGACATTAGACCTTCTGACGTCAGTTCATAAATATAGATAGATTAAACTTAGCTCATAAATGAACAAGTGGAACAACCTTCACAAGTTTAGGTGGGTTTTCGTTTAAGTATTATGAAAGGCGTGAAAAATGTATTTGATATTCAAATAAAAAATAGTCGGCCAAACCCACTATTCGCTTAGAATTCGCTTCAAACTCAAAATACACTATTTGCACAAGACTAATAATTTCGAATTACTCGATTTACCTCCATGTAGATTCCTCACTGGAAATGCATGAAAAGGCGAAGATAACTATTTATGCATCTTTGCGTCTAATCCAAACAATATTCCGCAATAAAAAAAGAATCAAAATAAGTTATTAAAATGAATGCTAATAAAGACCCCCACCGAGTAGGTTCCTGCATCTACCACAATATGGAAGGTGGAAAGTGCAGGTCGTGGCGCTTCTACGCGCTATGCGTACTAGCGAGCAAAAAGGCGACCGGCAGGCCTGGTAATACCTCTGAGGAGCGCGTCCCGACTTCTTCCCCAGGGAGCCATGGACGGGGCCAAGAATGGCACTTCCGGGACCTGAATTGGATTGGATTTCTCAAAGCGCATCGGTGGCCAAAGCAACAGTGCGCCAAAACTTCCAAAACAGAGCACTGTGAAACGAGTTACGCAGTGTCTTCTCTGCAAGGAGGCTCTGCCTAATTGCGGGCACCTCGACTATGGTGCCCGAACAAGTCTCCAATTGGCGGATTTACCGCGTCATCAAAAGTGGCCCCGTGATTCCTGCCGCAAAAACGTTGCGGAAGGGTCATGTCGTCGCCCTCTGCTATCCCGGCAGTGTCGCAGCAGCGGTGGTGTAGATGGCAGACGGTTGTTCTGCCGCGGGTCGCTCTCCAGCTCGACGGTCCACGGAAGCGCCGGCAGCGCAGAGTCGGGACACCGCGACAATGGCGACACTGCATTCTCTCTCTCGAGCTTTTTTCCAGGACTTCTGCAACCAACTGCCGGGATCGCGACATCCAACAGGGCGCACTCAGACTTTTACGACATCGTTTGTTGCCACTTCGGGATCACTTTCCACGCACAGGTGGACTGGGTGGGACGCTGGACGTGCCGGTCAGCAGTGTACCTTGGAACCGGTGAGGTTCCAAGGTTACGCACCCGTGGGGTGTAATCTTGGATTACACCAACCGTGGGGTGTAATCATTTAGTAGTAAAGTGGAATCTTGAACCCGAGGGGTACCAGAACTTTGTTTGAATAATGTGAAGTTTGAATTACCGGAAGTTTCCTTCCTAGAAACACACAGGACGGGACCTGCATGTTAGCCTGAATTATCAGAGAGTTTGAATTAACGAGATACTACTGTATACATGCAGTCGGGCTGAGCGACCATTAAAAGTTTTATCCCGATTAATCACCACCCTTTAATCGATTAATTAATCTATTATTCAGTCTCATTAATTTCCATGCATTATATTTTTAAAAAGTGGGGTGGAATATGCAATTTTTATAATGAATCAATCTTGATGCGTAGTTCAGAACAGTTCAAAGGCACTCACACTCGCATATTACTTCAGCTGCATGAGGTAAAGAGGTTCGACGATATTATCTGGCAAGAGCGACCTCCTCCGATTACTCACAGAATAGTTTCTGCAACGCTAAACGGATGCTCAAACGGCGCTGAGGCGGCCGGGACATGTGAAACCTTCTGCACCCCTTCTCAGCAGTTACAAATCTTGCCCCTACAGTTTATTTTAGGTTACATTTTGACCTAAAGTTTGCTCTTCATACAGGTGTTCTCGTCCATGTCTGCGTGGTGAAACCGTTTACTTTTTACTTTATTTTGGTTCGTTAAAATACTGTAAACAACTTATTTTTCACAGGCTCAATATTTCGCAATTCAGGTCAAAGCTGAAGTTTTGGAATAATTTGCTGGTTCTAATTTTCGTGACGAGGTGGGATCTCAATAGATTCCAATGTATTTAGATTTTTACCGCAATTGTTTGCGGGACCCATTTTTCGTGACCTGCAGAGCGATTCGCGAAAATGAGGTCCTCGCGAAAATTAAGTCGTTTACAGCATTACCAAGTAACCGGTTAAAAAAATTAATCGTGATTAAAGCATGAACAGATTAATCGGTAGGTTAATCCTATCAATTGCTTAGCCCTAATATGCAGTATTGTTGCAAGTGGAATGAACTGCAACCGTACCGGGTTTGAGTTCGGGAGTCCCGAGGTCTTCGTCGCTTTCGACATCCATGTACGTCTTCCAGTACTCGGCAGGTACATTGAGAATGCTCTCCATCACCTGGAAGGAGACCGACGAAAAGAAAAGACGGTTTGCAACCAACGCCAGATTAGACGCACCCGTTGCTTGTGCTTCCACACAGACCTATTCGCATGGATAGATCAATAAAATCCTCTCGTAGTGCACATTAAAAGAAAATATTAAAACTTGCAAGTGGGAATTGCATTAGGCGAGCTCGCAGCTAAAGTTTTAATGAGGTGCTAACATTCCACTGTCATATCAACGATACATCAATAAGAAACAATGCCATTTCAGCACAATACCGGGTTGGAGGTCACATCCCATTGTGCCTGACCCAAATAAAATGTCTTGCGTGGGACTTTTTAAGAGAGTTGCGCTTCAAAGGCTCGAACACCCCCAAAGTAGTTTTGGAAAACGATTGCATACAAAAGAAAAACAGAACCCATATCTTTTCAGCACTAGACTTCCCCAGCTCTGCCAGCA
This sequence comes from Ixodes ricinus, assembly GCA_037355805.1. Lineage (NCBI taxonomy): Eukaryota > Metazoa > Arthropoda > Arachnida > Ixodida > Ixodidae > Ixodes > Ixodes ricinus. The sequence continues at coordinate 72,094 of JAZHYW010031479.1, read as the reverse complement.
AATAAAAAGAAAAAAGTCTGCAAGGACCTTGTAGACAGCCTCCAATGATCAAGATTCGGTTCCACAAAAAACGATGGTGATGTGGAGCACGTATTCCTAGCTTCCTCGTTGGCAGAATATGACATACTGTAGCTGTCGCTAAACCAATGCTTACAGTTCCTTTTCCTCAACAAACACTTGTAGGTCTTTTCTACTGCAATTCTGCCCTACCTTGTAAAACAAAGAAAATATATAAATGTACACAAAAAACAAACAGGACGAAGTGGGTCCAGTGAGTGGCAGGAAAGGGGACAAAGAGAAAAATTAAATTGCTTGATTGATTGAGTCGAGAATCTCGCATATTCTTTTTTTCACCTTTCCTTTACCTGTCCTTCCTTCCTACTTCCTGTCCCTCCCAAGACACAAGGCAAGTGACGCAACTGGAAACCCAACTGCACTCCTTTCTGGGTGACACAGACACCGGTAGCATAGAAAAGATTGGCAGCATGAAGGAGCAATCGTTTATATTTGTATAGAAAGCCATTAAACAGATCGTTTCGAGGAGTGAAGAAGAACCTATATTTTAATCCACTCCTCGTTCAATTTGGCAAGGAAATTGACTTTGTGCGTAGGTCATGTGATATCGATTTCTCCGCCAAAACTACCTGGGAAACTGAATTGGGCTATAGGTCACGTTATGCAAGGTTTCCCGCTAAATTGGTATATAAGTAACGTGACCTCAGGGCATATGACATCAATTTCCCCGCTAAATATAGAAGGAAATGCACGGATTGACGGACGGACAACGTTTTGGGATTGCAGTGATGCGATTGACCCAATTTCATAGCACCTTTTGCAGCAGCGGAAAGTATGTTTGGAGCACAAGCACACACTTCATTTTTAGAGCGCTGCTCTTGAGTGCCAGTTTCCAGCTTGAGCAGCGTCGGCGTTGCCGTCGGCGTAATTGCGCGTCCCATAATGCACCACACGGGAGGGAGGAGGGAGGACGAGGAGGATTAGGGGAGAAAGGAAGGAGGAGAGGAATATGGGAAGAGTAGATGAGAATGGAGGAGGACAGGGTACAGATGAGGAGGAGGGGCATACTGTCCCCTCCATCCCTCCCCTTCTCCTCCTCAAGAGCTGCGCTCTAATTTTGGCTAAATGTAGCAGGACGTAGCAGGGTAAGCCCTTTGACGCAGTTTGGCGCAAATGGCGCAGCAATTGCATCACTGGGATTGGGATGGCTGAGGGGGGCATTCCATGCTTTCAAAACTGGGTGGGCCTCCTCACCTGAGCTTGCTTCTCGGTCTCAAGGTGTATGTTTGGCACGAGATCAATGTCCTGCACCGAAAACCCGACGACCGTGGGCCCGAAGACGCGCGCCAGGTTCGTGATGGGCATCTTGGCCTCGGGGCTCTCAGCCACCGCCTGCAGGTGAAGCACCAAGGCTGCCAGGGTGTCCCGGTTGGGCTGCGGAAGCTGAGTCACCGCCTGCCAAGTGGCCCACACTCGGTTGCCGGGTTCCATCTCTGCGCATGGGACACACCAGTGTGGCTGTAACAACTGGAATGCCTCTCCAGCTGGTGTGCTTAGCGTCCCTATCCCGCCCAGAGTTGTTTTCAAAAACACCAGTATCACTGATGTAAGGACTAGCCCCCGGCATAGACTTTTCATTGAATCCTGGAACATTCAAATGGACGGCCAGGAAACGTACGTAGGTGCTTTGCCAAACAGTCTATGGCAACAAACTCCGTCAGATCGACGAAAAAAAAAAAAAATGCTGCTCTTGAACGGCCATTATCATAGTCACCCCTGAAGAAGATCCGAGTAGGCTGGAAACATAGGGTCCCTATTTCTAGGATTTGGTTGGTTGTCGTCCTTTATGTATTGTTTTCCAACCAGAGATTTTTCTCAATGTTGGCTTTCAATTATTTTTTTGGGCGTTGGTATTATGGTGCATAAAATGCGTTGAAAGCTAGATATAATGGGGCAATGCTAACATCTTCAGATGGACGGAGGCATGATGGCCTGGCCTGCCCTTCATTTGTAGTTCACAGACAACCCTCGCATGACCCTTGTTAGTTGAAAGAGGTCCATCGAGACAATGAATGTGTAATGGTAAAACCAGGTGGGTGGTTGCAGAAATTTTACATCACTAAACATTTGACACACCAATATTTTTCACAGGATTGCCAAGGAAGCCTGAAAATTTGATGGGTCTGTGTGCAGGGGTAAAAATCCGATCTGAAAAGCTACAAAGGCAAGAACAGCATTGACCTAGCTCCAGAGAGCAACAAATCACGCTATAGCAACAGACATCGACATACCTTCTACCACAGTAGTATCCAAACTTGAGCACTGTTAGGTTGGATGCTCATTCTAAGTTACCACAACCAATTTATTTATCATCATGTCGAGGTCTCTGAGCAGTGTCTAACAAACGATAGATTTCAACGAATGTTTGTAACAAACGAATACGATCGCTATAATGTGTCTATGGCTCTGAAGGAAATTCCCCGAGTTATAACTACAATACTTTCAAACTGACTATCTTTTTAGCTCAAATATTAAATTCAATAGCCCCCATTTTATTTGCAAGTGATCCATTGCTCCCCCCCTTTCAGCAGTTCTCTTTCTGATCATTAGAAGATGAGGCATGTGGGGTAACCATGGAGTGTTTTGTGGCTCTATATTCTCTCCCAGAGTTTACAAGAAAACTTTAGTGACTTGTGTAACTTTGGACTGGAGCGGGCGAGGTAAAAAAACTGAGGACCAAAAACAGGGCACTCACCCGCAGCCCTGACGAACTGCCTCCAGGTGGATTTGCAAATGAGGGTCTCGCGGAGGGAGCGCAGGAAATCCTTCACTCACCGCAAATGGCATGGATGTCTGCCTTTGCCTGGGGGAGGAAAAAGAATGCCCGTCACTCAAATGCCACGTCATCCCGATGGGAGCTTCAAGAAGAGTCTGCAGGTATACTACCAAGTTTTCTAGGAAACAGGTAGACACGCGACCCCAATGGATGAAGTAACGAACGTTATAACAGCCAAGAGACGAGCACATTTTCAATATTGCCCAAAATCCAACACTGACATGCGCAATGAAAACGAACAACACCTAAAGGCCTTGTGTGTGCCTGTCTTGCATACATCTGGTCTTTGTATGTTCATTTTGTTTCTACCAGTCTCCGGGTTTTTGCAAAGTTCACAAATGTCAACTTTGCAACCCTGTTCATTCCTTTCCCGGTATATACAGAAGGTTACATCCCTAGCTAAACTAGAAGTGAGTTCGGCAACAACACTTGCTATGGTCACGGACAGGACGAGAAAGGCAGATGTCTCTTGGGCAGCTAGCTCCTAATCTACACGCCGGAACCAAGGGACAGGGTAATGATTGCTGCTGCGATTGGTCCGCGCCGCACCACCGACCAATTGGAGCAGGCGGCAATGTCTCTGACTCTTGGCCCCGCCGTGTAGATTAGGGCCCCTGGAGTCAGCTTCCCGTCAAGGCGAGAGCAAGAGCGCTCTCGGGTGCTGCCGTACTTGCAACGAATATAACGCGAGTTTTTTTTCGGAATTACGTGCTCCAAAACGGGCCTCGCGGTTATATTCGGAATAGAGTTCAGCCACGAGGCGCGCGAGTCTGGAGAAAGCCAGAGGAGACTGCTATCCCTCCTGCTCAATGCAGGAGATCCGGTGGAAAAAGTGGGGGTGTGGAGGGGAATTTATTAGCTATTGAGACCACCTGAAGAGGCCAATAGAAAAGATAAAAACATTTTTATTGCTTTTCTGTTTGTACAACGCGCGCACGCCACAGCAGAAACTGTGCGCCGTGCGGGAATGCGGGCACTGGCCAATTCGAGCCAAGCCAAGCCAGGCCGAGTCAAGTCAACACAAGCCAAGCCAAGACCGTTTACGTAATCGTGCAACACGAGGTGTTTGTTTATGCAGACAGAACAAGAAGTGATGATCGGTAGCTGGGTTCAGCAGTCTTTTTTCTGCCTGCGCATTTTTTTAGTTTCTGCTCCAGAGTGGTCTGGTGCTTTGTGTGTTGGTGCTTCTGTTTCGTGCCTTGCTTGGATTGTGGGCTGCCGAGGAGCTCGGGCCTAAGAAAAAGGAACTACCAGACATGCGGTGCCGTGCTGCTGCTTATTTATCTGCGTAGTAGCCAAGTGTATTGTAAACGGAAGGACCTGAACAGTCAGGATGAGTGTAGTCAAAACATAAACTGATATTTCTTCTATTTCCATTGACTTTTCACTTCTGCTATGCCCCGAGTGTTGCCGGGCCTCGGCTCGCGTTATAATAGTAATAATATTTTTTTTTCTTCTTTTGAGGGGCATCAAAACCTGTTCTTGGCGTTATATTCGTGGTCGCGTTATATTCATGCAAATACGGTAATTGGATCGTGGTGCCACAGCTTGCACGTAATCAGCCGACGGAGAATTTGGACCCATTTGCGAGTTCGCAATCGAGCAAAAGTTTGAGTGAGAACGTCTCCACCAAAAGGCCAATGGTGCAAAGTTGAGAGGTCTCGCTGCCTTCTATGTGCTTGTGCATTTTGATGATGTGCAAGCTGTGTACATAACCACGGCCCAAAGTCAGTGATGCCCACGCTCGAAACAACGAGGGTCGTCCTCACCAGGTTTGGGATCCCCTTGCCACGCAGGAACTGCTCCCGGATCTCCCGCACCTCGCGCTCCGAGCCGGACACGCGGTAGAGGCCCACCTCCGAAAGGCCCCTGCGCTCCACCTCCTGGATGCAGTGCACCACGATGGCCGGCACCATGGGCGCCGAGGGGGCACGTGGTCCGCAATCACGGTGCCCTTGTATGTGTGAGAGCCGCCCTGGAGTGGGGCGTCTGGGACACCTGGATGCACGGGAGGGGAACCTGGGGGAGGAGGACCCTCGTGAGGAACTGAGGCAGCCGCGACAAAGAAACCCGCTACCAGGCTCCCACAAAGCACGGTGCACGTGTCGAGCTCCTAGACATTGTTAGGGTTCGGCTATTGCCATCATTGTAGTGACCGAGCCAAGCCAAGCCAAACTTGTCTTTGCTACGTCTAAGCAGGCTTAAAAAAGTGAGAACGCTGCTTACAACTCCCTGTAACGCCGAATTAGAGCACAGCTCTTGGAGGAGGAGGAGGGAAGGGTACTAATGACGCCACTGATGACGTCATCAGTGATGATGACGATGCGGATGCCGACGACGTCATCAGTGACGTCACTGATGGCGTCATCAGTGACGATGGACGATGACGATGCCGTCATCAGTGACGTCACCGATGACGTCATCGTCATCATCACTGATGATGTCATCAGTGACGTCACGCGTCCCATAATGCCCCGCGCAATTACGATGACGCGACGCCGACGCCGGTGCCATCAAGCAGGAACGGGCGCCTAAGAGCTGCGCTCTAAAAGCTGTCCAATAGTGCCTCGCATTAGGTTACGCCACCGCTTAAGTTCGGTCACTTTCTATTAGCTCGACAATCGCTGCCTTCTTTTCTGGCGCTATGGTCAAGTACTTTCCGTGCTTCTTAGCGGTACACTTCGCGGCGACGGAAGAACAGAAAGAGCCATGACGCCCAAGCCAGCGTAGTCCGAAAACCAGCCCACGACTGTAGAATGGCGAATGAACAAAGCAAAATAGTAACAATGATGATGATAAAGACGTAACATAGCGTCACCTAGCGGTAAGACATAGCAGTACTCAAGTAGCACTGCCAAACTAAGCCAATCCATGTGCAGCCAACAGAGAATCTCAAATGGTGGCTCCTCGGTGGTGTTTCTCACTGATCGCTCGTGACGTATTTTTTCCGAAAAATCTAACTTTCGAACTTGAAGCTGTCCAAAACATCAAACGTGAATGTGCACTATTTCTATGGGGTTCCTCGTTTAGGTCCGAAATATCGAACGAGTTCGAATTATCAGCGTCTGAAAAATCGGCCGGCGACAAATCTTTTGTAACGCACCTTTGGTTTAAAAATAAATGCAGACAATAAGAACTAAACTTGAAGTAAAAAAAAGAAAAGGTGGTTGCATAACGATGGTACTTTTGCTGCCGGCAGATTTCGTCTGCGTGTCGTCTGCTTTCTTTCACTGGTCGGTTACACCTTCTGACACTGCTCCCGACAATCTGCGCCAAACGCGCCCCTCGCCACTCAACCCCGTCGTCTGTGTCACCGTCCGCCATTGACCCTGGCAAGTTCTATAGACCCATTTTTTACATAAAGGAAGCTACGCTTTGCAATTTTACAAGATAAAGATGACCCGTGAAATACATCTTTAACGAAAAGCTTATATTGCTACGTGCAGGTGCTGATTTTTACAGCCCATTTTAGAGGGAGCCTAGGTTATTTTAGACACCATATATGTTGAAGACTGAAATTATATGAATATTAACGGCAGTTACATATGCCTTTTGCAAAGATTGAAGTTATATGGATAGCGATGCCTACAACTCCCGACATTAAGCACTAATTTAGTGTCAGATGCAGCGCTGACTTCTGTTGCGAAAGGCCCCAGGAAACAACCTTCCCCATCTAATCCGACCGGCACCGGTGAATGCCTGGAGCACTCGTCGCCACGTGGCTCCGGTCAGCCCTGCCCGGAAACTAAGCTAAACGCGACTTGGGGCGCCAGCGCACCTTGACGCAAGGGAATCATCGAGTTGACCGACGAGTCCTTACTTCCGGCCCCTCCCCTTGCTTCTTCTGTCTCGTCTTGATGCACGGCGCCATCGACAGTGTTGGGACGCCCTGGACAAAGGAGGGAGCTTTGTGCCCTTTTGCTTAAAGCGCTGATGGGATTATCTCCTTAGCACGCGAAAACCCAGCCTCTGCACCTGGGGGTAATTATATCATCGCCCCATCCGGACTTCGACGGCGCCGGTAACCGGCCATGTAAGTCTGGCCCTCGGTGTGCGTGACGTGTGAGCGTGCACGAGGAAGAGGGAAATGGCGTGCCTGAACGTGACGAAGACTGACGACGCCGTTTTGGTCAAGGCAGGGACGTTGAGGATTCCCTACTAGGGATAAGGGAAAAGTGAGGTTATAAAAGCAGCAGCAGGCGGCTGCTACTGTGTGTTCTCTCGGGTGTTCTCGAATGTGTTCTTGAGTTGATGTAACCTGTCCATATGTATACATAAACAATTATACGAGACAGCCCTCCTGCTCCCTGGTCCTTCACCATTCCGGCCTCCACACGAGTTCCTGCCCTGGCTCAGCTCCCTGCCGTACCCAAAGTGTCTCGGACAACCGCTCGGTCCCAGCACTTTGCACCACCTCAGCCCTGCGCCGCAAGTGTGAACTGGCCCCAACAGCGACGGAGCCGCCGACTCAAAGGAACGCCCCGCTCACCTGATCCCTGCACTCCGGGTGGCAGGTGGAGCGGCAGCGCACGCACTTGAGGGCCGTCTTGTAGAACCTCGATGCGCTTGCAGCAGGGGCCACACGTCTCGGGCCTGGTAACCGTCTTGGACACAGCAAGTCGTGGACCCGCGACTGCAGCTTGCCTCGCAGAGTTGGTACGCCTGGGAGCTACTCCCGAAGGCCCGAGGCAGCACTGCTGGTCTACAGGAGTTGTGGTGGGCGTGTCAGCTGAAAGCGGGGGGAAGGGGGTCAAGACGGGAGCGATGAAGCGAGGCAAATCGTAAGCGCACATATCAATGGTCCCGAGAGAAGGAATGAGAAAGAAAGCGATGGAAAAGTGAAAAAAGAAAGCAAACGGCAGGTCAAATGCATTCGCTTTGCCGGGATGCATCTAAAGCGGTTCAATTGCTCGTTTCTTCTAGAATGCCCGACGCTGATGTTTTCTCGTATGATAAAGACATCGTTATGCATCGTTGTATAAAGACATGCGTTAAAGACATGCGTTATATAAAGACATGCGTCGTATAAAGACATACGTCGTATAAAGACATACGTCATCTCGCTATAAAGACTTACGTCGTATAAAGACTTACGTCGTATAAAGACTTACAAGACTGCGTATACACCTTGCACAGCCGATACTACAAACCGATCGGGCAAATACTGCCGAAAGGTGGCAATCTCATGGCATTGGCCACCTTTCCATAACCGTGCTATCATTGAGTAAACCAATTTATTGAAGTGAGTGTGCAGTGATTTCGTGCTTTTAGTATGCGTGTCCACGCTCGTATGAACTATTCTAGGCTATGTGCGCTTTGACTTAGGGTGACACCAAAGTACAGAAATGGCTAGATATCAACCAGCCTTGCCAGAAATCTTTGCCTGCGAGGACCACCGACGTCTACTTCTTTGCCCTACTGTACCGAGGCAGTCCAAAGGCATGCGAAAATGGTGAGCCTTTTCTTCCAAATTTGTTGTACGAGCTTTATGAAGCATGGAAATTTGTGAAAACAAGCAGAAGAAAATGAAATTGTGTCTATTAATCCTGTGCTGCGGAGGCTGAAGTAATCCAGATTACCAGGTGAGCAGCAAGACAGATGAAGACAAGAATTGCACTATCAGGTATGAATGAAACGCGAACGACATGGCACGAGGCCTTCGGTACCCGCTGCTGTTAGGACTGCAACTTGTTGTAAGACGCAGTTACAATCACAACAGCAGCCAAGCCTGGTGGGTCGGTAAGCGTCGTGCCTCATCAAGGCCACCCACAATCAGAACCGCCCAAAGGAAACAGACGGAGCCAACAACAGCTCGTGGGACCATATGCACGAGCGTCCAGTTGAGGTGGCAGCGGATGCTCCCCACGAAGGGCTTGTACAGTAAACTTTCGTTAGTTTGACCTCGGTTAATCCGACTTTCAGTTTAATTCGATCGTGTTCAAAAGTCCCGGCGAGCGCTTATACATTTCTATGGGAGGAAAGTTCGATAGTTCGAACTCCTGGAAGACTCCGCATCGGATAATTCGTCCCGAGCGAATGCGCGTGGGCTCACATTGCACAGCACCACGGCAGAAAACCCAGAAACGTACGGCGAAACACAAGCTCTTTGCTACAAAGCCAGAATGTTTGCAAATATGCACCTGCTCCTCTACGCCGTTGAGATGAACCGTAGCGAATGACACGAGCCAGCGCAACCAATCTGGCGTGGAGTAGCGCGGAAAACATAGGACGTGGTCGGGCGCGCACGAGCCAGCGCGCGCTCTCAAAGCGTTTCTTTGTAGCATCGTGTGCGCTCCATCTTGCGCAACAGAAAACGTAAGTTCTCTTTTCCTTTTTTTTGTTGTTGTTGTTGTAATTTTTCTTGCCGCCGATGGTCTGGTTGTTGGCGCCAAAGTCGGCTCGAAGTTTTTCAGCGCACAGCGTGCGCAATTAAAGCGCTTCTCGCTAGCATCGTGCGTGATCCATCTTGCGCGTCAAAAAACGCAAATTCTCTTTTCCCTTTTTTTTGTTGTCGCCGAGCCGGTTTGAGTTTGGCGCCAAAGTCTGCTCGTAAAACTTACTTTCTTCGTTTTATTTTTTTTATTATTATTATTATTTTTTATTTTTTTTGCTGTAGGCAATTTTTTGGGACACGACGTTTAGTTACGCTGCTCTCCGAAGCATGCTTTTGGACATGCGTTTTAAGCGCAGACGGCACAAGACCATCCGTGAGTACTTTGGACAATAAGAGGAAGTTTTATTTTAACCGTTTTTCTGTCTTTTTTAATTCGATCATTCGGATAATTCGACAAAATTTCAAGGTCCCGTCGAGGTCGAGTTAACGGAAGTTTACTGTATAGTTGCGCCAGCTCTCTGTCAGATTGTCTGGCAGGTCGTGCCTCTACTTTCGTCAGGAAAGCCAGCTCGCTAGCCGACTGTTGTCCGAGAGACGAGCGTCTCCTTATAAGGGCTCTCCCGACCCAAAAGTAGATCTTCCACACGATGCCACACCTTGGGGATACACAGTAGCCGAGAGAGGGGACAAAGAGCAGGAGTCGCCTCTGGTACCATCTAGCACTTTACAGTTCACACTACACCTTGTATGCCACCAACACTGCCTGTCAAGGGTCTAGGCATTTACTATTTACTTTCATAACACTGCTACCTAGAGGCCACTAAAAACTGCTGAAACTGCAAAGCAGAAAGGGAGGTTCGTGGGTATGCGTCCTATGTAGGCTGCAATGCACACCCTTGCAGCCACCCACTTCTCTGCAGTTTAGCAGTTCCTAGGGTCCTCTAAGTAGATGCACTGAAGGCCACATGCCCTGCTGTCTGCATTTCATTTGTTCCTGACAGTACAAAACTTCTGAAACAGTGTCATGTCAATTAACATTAGAAGAAGAAAAAGAGAGAAAGTCAGTGGAATCAAAAAACTTACCCAACAGCAATACAAAAAAAAAAAAGTGGAAAATTAACAAGATGAAAGTTACCTCTGATACGGATAGGGGTGTCGTAGTTGCGGCAGGCACTGGGCACGGTGGTGGGGGAGCATTGGGCACCAACGACGCTGGCTGGGTGAAGAAGCGCGAGGTGGTCACAAAGTCCTGGCCGTCCGTCACGGTCACCGTCGTGGTGGCCACCACGTTGGCACGCTTTAAGTCCACCTCGTCTCCACCCTGCGTGCCCTGCACCCCAATTGACTTTATTTTTCACTCACGTAAAAATTGTCCCCTGAACCATCCCCTCAAACTCGAAAAACCTCGACGCATTTGGCCAACAAGCATCGCATCGACTCCAAAGCGACGGTTCACGACACCAACTCCTAGCTCCAGCAATGATTAACCGAACGATACCGATGTTACTTTTTACAGCGATAGCTGTCACAAGGACTTCCCAGCCGTGCTCGCAGTGCCAGCGTTGTGCCAGGCAGAAAGCTGTTTCATATGCGCCCTTTCGTGTGCCACCTGGTGACATCTACAGTTGGTGGAGGACGCCGCTACACATTCCTCACCGTCGAGCTCAGTTTGCACATACTATCAGATGTAAAGCAACTCGTAACAATACCCGTCTCAATTCAGTCGTCTTGGGCAGAGACTCATGTGTGCAGGGTGTTCCCTTTCCTACATACTTCAGTGACCAGAAGGCTGTGTTGCGTGTGATCGAGTAAATAGAGTACATGAGCACAAAAGTGGATGTTACCACACACGAAAGCAGCTTTCACTCTCACTTTACGCACTGCGGCTGCAAATCTTACAGATTCTTAGGCTATGAATCACCACTATTATTATTTGTGATGATCACGCTATTATCTGCGATGGTCACGACAACGAACGTGCGATTATATAATACCAGCTAATCCAACACCGCCCCCAAAAGCAGCATTTTTTAAACTTCGCAGGCAGCTGCTGCACATGCACAAACTTCAGTTTCAACCCGTCGAGGCCTGGGGCATTGAGGGCGACAAACCTGAGACCTGCGCTTGCGTGCATTGACTCCGTCTTCGAGCTGAACCCTGCCAGAACTGCACTTCCCTCGCGACCTTGTGCTGCGACGTACGCCCTCGCCGTCATGGTCACTGTCGTCCAAGCTTTCGTGAGAGATGGACAGGACCGAGCCCACAGACTCGTCGATTGTGTTCAGCCTGACAGGGAAATAGGGGGAACACGCACAATTAAGTAAGACAAACAGGGTCCAAAGGGAAGAGGACGGCAGTGATAGGACAGGCACATCCCAAACAGGCAACGACTTACCGCCAATGTTGCTATTAATGCGAAAAGAGCGTAAAAAAATGAAGGAACCACAAGCGTGGTTTAGATTGACAACTGTACCCAAAATGGCCATTGCAGCTTGCAAGTACTAGCACATAAAAAAGGGCAATGCACACATGCTTGTCAGAATTCAACACAGTTTAAATGAAATTAGATTATCCCCCTACCTCCCCTACCCCCACCTTCCTCCACCCCAGGTATATGCGTAGCAACCAGCTTACACTTCTGCAGTGGTCAGAACTAATGGCGACCTCTATTTTAGCACTGAAGCATTCAACCCTCATTTTTGTGTACTGCAGAAACTTCCCCTTCCCGACCACTGCACGCATTAGCCTTCACTTTCTAAAACAAAAGTGGCATTAATTATGCGACTAGTAAGCATGGTAGTCTACATTAGTATATCGCAGCTACGGAATTTAAAGCTCGCACCATCAATGAAGTGCTAGTGATACTGATGGTGCTCTCAAATTGTTCCGTCACCTCTACTCCCCTTGCGAGTGCAACCCAGCCTTTCTCATAGTCAGCTGTGCCAAGCAGTGCCTCACCTGTTGAGGTTGCTGGCCTGGTGCGCATTGGAAGGCCGCAGGAATGGCAGCTTCTCCATTGTCTCGTCTCTGAGCTCCACGTCGTTCATGATGAACTCTCTGATGAGGTCAATCTGCTTCAGCTGCGAGTGAAGAAGAGTAGACACAAGCACTGCTTCAAGGTGCTCAAAGATCGGATCTGGGCCTGGAGCCTTTAAATGCATGGTCATTCGACACTGGCAAAACAAGATGAAACTGCACAAACACATTGTTACACAGCGCAACCGTTTTTCAGTAAGGAGGGCTCGGACACAAGCAAGATTTTTAAAGCACCTTAGTAGAGCTTATGTTAAAAAAATTGCGGTGGCTTAGCTCGGTTATGCCAGGATATACGTAACGTGAGCTTATGCGCACAAAATGAGGGGCGCTATCAAGCAGCTCCGGTGCAGCGTCAGACTTGGCTACTGCGCAACGGGGGCGAACAGCCGGGCACGCGGCGGCGCCAGTGCGTCTGCCGCGGCTATGACGTCACTCCTCTGGAATGCTAAGACTGGCGAGGCGTGCGCGGTGGCGGCGGAGCCCGCGGCGGTGGCGGCTCCGGCACGCCAGCTGTGCGCCGTGTGGCGTCACTGCTCTTCGCGCCTGCGCAGACCAGCGAGCGCGCGCGGTGGCGGCGGAGCTCGCGGCGACGACAGCTCCGCCCCACCAGCTGTGCGCTGTGTGACGTCACTGCTCCTCGCGCTTGCGCAGCACGGAGCACGGCTCATTATGCGAGCCACGCGAAACTGCTCAACCTCGGCCAGTGTAGCTCACGCTACAAAAGTACTGTTAGATTCTCATATCTTCTCGTCAGGAGTGTGCAGGTTGTCCACAAGGAAATGTGCTTTGTTTAAAACTTAAATAATTAAGGTTATTTTTACAGCTGTAAGAGGTGGCAGACCTATCGCAGACAACATTGACCAAGCTTGAAAGAAGGACAAAGCTGAAGTGACGTTTCTACCACCGAGTTTAAATTGTCATAGCTAGCCCTCAGTACACACGTTCCGGTGGCTCCTAGTTTGTTTTTATGTGCGCTATTCTGTGACGAGATGCACCATTAGTAAAATCTTAACCTTTTGGCTTCAGTGTTCCTTTAAAGGACACATGCAAAGGAAAGACAATTTTTTAAAACAGCCTAGATGGAAAAAGAATGTTATAAAATGAATTTACAACGAAGAAAAAACATGTTTAGAACTATATTTACGGCGCCAAACGAATTTGTAGTTGGCGCCCGCGGGAGCCGTTGCGGGTCACATGGTAGACCTCTGCGCCGTCGCGCGGTGGCGCTGCCACCTCAAAGTCATGCCGCCGCCGCACGCTGGGCGTGGTGCGCCGCCCGTTCAACATGTTTCTGCACGCCGCCACCGCCGCCGCGGCGCAAGTTCGTATGCTCCGCGCCGCCGCCGCCGTCATCTGACCGGCACACAGGTCTATCACGTCTGCTTGCACTTTTTCAGCAGCTTCCTTTGGCCTCTAAAAGTTACTTATTAATCTCCGTCTTTTGTTGCCCTTGAAACAAAGATGAATAAGTAACTATTAGAGACCATAGAGGCTTCTGAAAAAGGGCAAATACTACGTGACAAATAGCGGCCAGTCGTGTGACAAATAGCGACCACTTTTCCGCAGTGCCGCAGGCGCCAACTACAAATTCAGTATATCACTGTAAATATAGCTGAAAATTTTTTTATTTTTCTTTGTATATTCGTTTTATGACTTCCTTTTCCCAACCAGGCTGTTTAAAAAGAAATGTATTTTTCCTTTACATGTGTCCTTTAAGACATTATAAGCTACATAGAATGTATTGAAAGTGAGTAGCTACTGTATTGTGCTGTGACATTGTGCTGTGCTGTGACCAGTGTAACCTAATCATTACTTGATATGGGCCTCTGTCACTTGGACACTGCACACTGCACATTGCAATAAACAGTCCAAAACAGTCGGGTTAACTACCAGCAGGTAAAAGCAGACCCAAATAGTGAATGCCGTTTACAATTTTCTGTAATGCCGAATTAGAGAGCAGCTCTTGAATAGGAGGAAGGAAGGGTACGGAGGGAGGGTATGTCCCTGCTCCTTCTCCGTACCCTCCCCTCATTTAGCGGAAAATTTTCACTAAATTTCCCGCTAAATTATGCGTAAAAATTTCCCGCTACATTTAGCGGGAAGTATTCCTGCTAAATTTAGCAGGAAATTGACCAACATTTTTCCTCTAAATTTATCCGGGAAATTTAGCAAAAAAATTTTCATGCTAAATTTAGCAGGGAAACTGGATTGGTGTTGAGGTCACGTGACATCAATTTTCCGTTGAATGTAGGGGGAAAATTTTTGCTATATTTTTCTGCTAAATTTAGCGTGACGTCCTGAGGGTAAAATTTTCCTGCCAAATTTTACGGGAAAATGTTACCCTTGTGACGTCACACGTGACGTCATTATGGAAAACATCCCATTATGGAACGTGCGGTTATGCCGCCGCCGCTCAACCCGGAAACGGGCGCCTAAGAGCTGCGCTCTAAAATGGGCAAGCCCCATCAGTCTCTTTAGCTAGGCTTGTTCTCCGATATTGCTGCTGAACCAGGGTAGAAACCGTAACCCAAGAAAAAATTTTAAATGCAGCAATAGTAGCCCCACACTTCAAAGCAGGCTCACCTTAGCCTCTTTCTCTTCTTCACTGCGTTCTCTGCGCTGCACTTCTTTTCCAGCACCTCCCTGAATAAAAAGCAGGATGAAGTAAGATACAGTCTCATAACATAAACCTCGAAACTGCAGGTAAAAACGACACATCCACTGAAAAGTCTCAAAAAGGCTTGAAATCTTTCAATGTAGGTGCCGTTTCTAAATGTGTTAGCATTTATTGCCCTGGTGCATGCAGCTGCCTTTCGTTTGGACCGTCTAGTTTGGACCGACTGGCAGGGACCCCGGAACCGGGGGCAACGGGGGCTTGAGCCCCCGCTGTCATTTTCCAGGGGTGCTGGGCAATATGCTGAGCCCCCGTGCATTTGGCTCATGGCCTCCCTCTCCCCCAGGGCCGAATTAAGGTACGGGCTGAGGGGGCTGCAGCCCAGGGCCCTGGGTGGCCCCGTGCTGGTCCCCGGAAATTTGGGGAAAAAAATGCTAGTCGGTTTTAGTTTAGAATAGCTCAGACCTAAAAGTGGAACAAAACTCGCAGGAGCCTCTGGGCCCTGGCTTTCTGACGTCGTGCCATTCCCCCCACCCCCACCATCCCCACCCCCTTTTTTTTCCATCGAGAAAACAGGGATGTCACAAAGTTACCCCCTTTAGACGAGCTGGTGTTTGTGAACTCGTTGTAAAAGCTGTGCTAGAGCAACAAAATGTAAGCGTTGCCTCCCACCCTCCTTGTCGGAGGGAGCAAAGCTGTCGACGCTGGCGGTCCCTTTGAGGTCTCTTCTAATTGAAACCAGACGGAAGGACGGCCACGGAGTCCTCTATTGTACTGGGGCACCCTCGACGCGTTGTACGGACAATAGTGGGTTGGAAGGCAAGCAAGTGTTGCCGAAGGCTACACGAGCAACATACATGCTACACATTATTTTTTATATATATTTTTGCTCTTTTAGTGTAGTTCTACATGGAAAGTTTCCTCCGAAACGACCAGTTTAAAACACGCAAAAGAGATATCGGTGAACCTCCCGAAGCATTCCTTTCTAACCACTAACAGGCGTTTCAAGAAGCCGGCTCTTGAGATGTCCCCCAAAAGTTTTCGAGAGGCAGTGACTGCTAGCAACTGCTCTGGAGCTCGTGTCTGATCTGCCAGTGCGAGACACTTTTCTGCCATCGAGTGATATGACCGCTGCAATATGTTTTCGAGCCTCTGAGGTATGACTTTTATTCTTAGCTTAGAGCCGGGGTGGCCAAGCTGTTGCTCTTTGAGTGTTAAAGTGCGCCTCGTGGCTTCATAGTATACCTAACAGCCCCCTTTCCCGCCTCCCTCCCGGCCACATGAGCGCTTCCCCAAGAAGAGAAATGGAACGAGTTTTAAATCGAGACAGGTTGCGGTTTGGTGCTGTGCTACCGCTATTATACGTACGTACGGTTGAACTGCTTTTGACTTGGATAGATCTAAAGTAGTTCAAGTTTCATTTAATGGTCTAAAAAATGTTTGGACCCCCCCCCCCCTTTTTTTTTTCTGCCTTTTTTTTAGGTGGTTTTTGGAAGTTAGTGGTTTTGTTTGCGGCTTTTAGGCCGGGTCAGCCTGGCCACACCTGGCTTAGAGTAATACGTCTAAATGGCTGTGAATCTCTAAATTGTGTGAACTTAGAAGAAACAAGACCATTTCCAAAACTAATTGAAACATTTTACCCTTAAAACAGACAGCATGTAGGAGAGGAGTTTGAAAATACCTCCTTGATCTTTATGAGAGATGCCTGTGAATGTGCCCAAAATGACAGTGGTTGCTATATTACAATTGCATTCATTCTTAATTATTTCTTTTACTATTTGTATGCAGAAGTCTGTTAGTTTGGGACACGAGAGTTCAGTTATTAGAAGAGGGTGGACGAGGCGGCTTGAGCCCTAAATACTTTAACCACCAAGATTACTTTGTTGTATGTTTTGCTTTATTGTTCAACTCCCCATATGTAAGATGGGAGTAAATAAATGAATTTAAAAAAAAGTCAGTAATTAAAGGCATCATGAAACGATATCGGGTTGGAATGTTTATTACTTTAAAGAGACGTACTGGTCCTAGTCTAAATCTATGGACACACCGTATAGGTAGGGATAATAAACCTTCTATAAACAGTAAAATATGTGTAATGGTTGTTTTTCTATTTAAATTTTTTCACTCCCCCCACCCCCCCTTTCCCCCCTTATTTTTATTCTGACCTCTAGCCCCCCATGTAGAATACACTTCCGGGGTCGCTGCCGACTGGAGTAGTTTTGCGAGACCGTTACACGGTTTCTGCCGTGCTCTTTCATCCCGTTTGTTCGCTTAATACGTCCACTTTCCCCTGTTACAAGTAGCAAAGTCTTCTGGTATGGTTCCAATGACGTGCCGCCAGAGGGGGTGAGGACGGGATCTAGCGGCCACAGTGGTGGCACAACATACGCGGCAACAGAAAACCAAGGCGCAGCGACAACGCCGTCTGCGCGAAACCGCCGACACCCAGGAGGAAAGATTCTCTTTGAAGACACAGTATACATGGCTTGCACTGACGTCAGATCGCATACTTTTGACCACCATGTAAGAGGAGAGGGAAGCTGCTTTTTGTAAGAATTTTAAATGACAGGTTAATCTTCTATAATCTTCTGGGAGGAGAATAGCGATGTCTGTGCATATCCGGGAGGCACAAAGGAGGATCCTGATAAGAGGAAAGCTCCTTCTTCCCCTCTTCTCTGGTGGTCATCGGAGCGCTCTTTAAATGACGTCACGTGCAAGCCATGTATGCGGAACATAGGCGGCGATCAAGGGAAGCTATGGTGGCTGCATCCGAGGCCGCTGATGACCCCAAGAGAACAGACTGGCTCTCTGAACACAACAGCATGCGAGCCGGTGCGAGGTTTGAATTCCCATTCTTCACCAAGTAGGAACCCCCGTGCTATATGTTGACGCATTTCATAGAGGATAAGCGTAGCAACAGCAACGATGTTGGCATCATATTTTACCCGTAGTCTAGGACTTTAGGTCACATTCAAATTACACCAGCTCGTTTGTGCACATGCCTTCAGTTCATTAAGTAGGTCTACATATTTCAGAATTTTATAGAGTGAGGGAGAAACCCAGGATTTAGAGGAAATGCCTGAAGCTAAGCAAACAGCAGCTACTGTCCTTCAAGGAAGGCTCACCGGAGTTTGCACGAACAAACATCAAATAATCTGAACAAGTGTACCATAAATTTGTATACATATGTTGCGGCGACTCTTTGTGAACTATTTGGTCCACGAACGTAGTCGTATAGCTTCCGAAATGCTGTTTTATTTGTTTAAATATATGGGGTAAACAGGTTCACGGCGTTATGGCACACCGTGATTTAACGAGGGCACCAGTTGCCCAACTTTGTGCCTCCTACGGGGTGGCTGAATAGCGATCCTGCCCAGGTGCATGCAATTGGATGGTTCTGTTGCTATGATGCAGACAGAAAGGGTTAAGTATACCCCCGCTTCCTAGCCAAACTAGGAAGTCAAAGGTTACTTCCAAGCCCGACTTCCTAGCCAAGAGATGGCACTTTGGTGCTGCCGGGAGAAACGTCCTGGCCAGCGAGATATTCGCAGCTCCAATTCACCATAGGCGGCGCCACTCGTTCTCTATAATGGCGGCTATAGTGAGGGTTGGAGATACGTGCCGGCATACCAGTTGCTGAGACTGTCTAATGTGCTGTCCTCATTGAGCTATATAAATTATTTTTGTTTATACGAGGAAGCTAGTGTGTTATGAGCTCAGGTCTCCTCTTTATCCTGAAAACAAAAACGGTGTTTAGAACAATATTGACACCAGGAGGCACGCTTTAATTCTGGAATGAAACCGAAACTAACCTCTATTTTTTATTTAATTTCTCGTTAGAGGTGTTAATTGCAGATTCTTTTATTTAACTCAAGATGTTTCTCACAGCGTAATTGTTAAGCTGAAGAGGTTGTTGGTAAAAACTATTTTGTGACATACGAGTCCAATCCAGGCACTTCAAAATATTTTGGAGAGTTCAGTGTCCCTATAAAGATAGGGTCTTTCATACACCTTAGAGCAGGGGTGCACAACATACGGCCCTGCGGCCCGGGGTGCTTTTTGAGCGGCTCGCAGCCCGGCTCAGCGCAGAAAGTCGCTTACTATGCCATTCAATCCACCGAGCGCCCACTCCTCTTGGCAAGCAGCAGTGAAACCCTTTGACCTACTTTTTTCAGTTTTTGGGGAAGGAACTACGATTTCTCAGTGCAAATTTTCCCCTCTCCACTAATCCCGCTGACAACAACAAAAAAAAAATGTGTGCAGCCGTCCCTGTTTTTGGTGTGGTTCTTTCTCAACATGGCTGTACACTGAACGCTAAAACTTCTTGCTCTATCTCCACAGATCCCCTTCTTTCACCACGGAGGCTATCAACCCTCTCCCTTCCTCTTCGAATGAGAGAGGTTGCATCGTTAGACCGGAGAACTCCGATACGACAATGCAACTGCAGCTCATCGACCTCCAGTATCCACCAGCGCTGAAGACTATGCATCGCGAATCTCAGCTGCGCGAGTTCTACAAAAACCTAGACAAGAAAAAGTGCGGAAACCTGGTGGACCACGCCTTGAGACTGTCGTCACTTTTCGGGAGCACGTATGCTTGTGTGAGCAGACCTTCTCACTGATGACTCTCAACAAGAACCGCCTTCGACCTGCCATAACGGATATGACATTGCGAGATGTGCTAAAGACGGCAACGAGCTCGATGACACCTGATATCGGAAACCTGACCGCAGCCAAAAAACTGTGACAAATCGCATTAGGTGCGGCCCGGCACAGATTTCAATAAACGTAATTTTGGCCCGCCTAATTTTTTAGTTGTGCACCCCTGCCTTAGAGGTAACAGATTATTGTATTTGTTGAAAACATCAGTGCCGATATTTTTGTGTTCCTACTCACTGCGGTCCTTTTAATGGGCTTTTGGGTATTTAGGTGATTAATTGCTTTAACATTATTCCCAGCGCAAGAATAACGGAATCAATCCAAATTTTGCAAACTATCGCTATGGGTGACGAGCTTAGAATATGTTCACAAAACACAAGAAACACTGCGCTCACTACAAAAACCCAAAGGCAGAATCCGAGTCAGACAGCAAAAGTGTCCGTTTTTGAAGCAAAGCGCGACGTACAGGAATTTATATTACATCCAGTGTTTGTCTCTTCATCTTGATAACGATGCCAGTTTTTCACGCGCTAAAAAGAAAACAAAATGAGACCTTTCTGGAGAGACTGTTATAGTTAAATGGCTAATTTCTGCGATCGTGGCATTCACTGGGGGCCTTCATTGACACAATTTGTATTAATAATAATAATACAATTAAGATATTTTAATACATAGTTTTTCATGCTCTAATAAAATTTGCTGCTTATGATTTAATTTCAAACGTGCGAACAATCATGATACTCAAAAGTGTGAAAATTATTATCACTGGTGCCCATTGAAGCATCTTAATTACAAGTTTTAAAATAAAACAAACTGTCTAAAATCAATTAAAACAGTCTAGTTTGAGAAATCCATAAAACATTACGCTAAGTGTGGGCAAAGCATATGGTGCTATCAAAATCGAGACATTTGGCAAGCGGAAAAACTTCCAAAATCACTGCCAAACCTCTGAACCAAGTGCCCCCAAATAAATCAAACAAATTCAAGTTTTCTTTGTTTTTTTTTTATTAATTTTTTTAGAACGTCTAGTTCTTTTCACTTTTACGCGCCGTCGTTTTGCCAATCTCGGCCTTTCCAGTTCAAAGGAACGCCTGCCCGCTTGCACATCTGCTCACTGCAGCTCGTTTTGTTGGCGTTGGAAATTGGTGAAACAGTGAGTTTTAGTATTGAGTATATGAGCGAACGCATGCACTGTGTGTTTGCGTGTTCCACACTGCACGGGCCCAGAATTGCGGTCTTAGATTGGAGCATGGCAACGATGCGCACGCGCGGTGCGAACCACGCAACTCCGACGCAAATGCACTGCGCTAGCTTTTGCATTTATACCCAATACTAAAAATTCCTAATAAGGTACAATCTCATACCGGCTGCAGCACTACATTGGGACAGTGAAGAGAGTTGTTTGCAGTCAGAAATGACATTTCGCGAGCCATAATTGCGAGCAGTTCTGCCGTGCCCGCTGAGCAGGAGAGCCGGGGACCCTCACTAGAGCGATTCCCATTTCCGCCACTGGAGGGTGAGCAACGAGCTGGAGATGCGAATAAAAGACAGGGCACAGCAGGGGCCGCTCTCTCTTTCCCCTGGACATCGGCGTTCAACTTAGGCAAGTGCAACAGGTCGCGGAGGTACAATGCATCGGCAGCCGACACCGACGGGTACAACAAGTGTCAATCCATGGGACGAGCCTAACACGTTGTGAACCACATGATGTGCAACAAATTGTCCCGCCACAGTAGTTAGCCAATGTGTTATCGATAGTCAAGGCCTGTCTTGCGTTTGTTGAACGTCGAATAAACAGGAGCGGAAATGCATTCCTCAATTGTTTTGGGAATTTGCGTTTTATTTATGGTTTGATCCTGTAGTCAACAAATGGGCCCCGTTTGGTCTGCTGCTTCAGCATGTGCCACGTATAATAATGCGAGAGCTCTAAAAAAAAAATCTGGGAAAAAATTGATCATTCGGGTTTTTTTCCCTTGATATAGTATTCCAAAAAAAAAAAAAAAGAAACCCAAGTTTCTCAAGTATTAAACCTTTCAAGCACATTTCTGCAACAAACTTTAAAATTGATATCACTGGCCCCACCGAAAGGGGTCAGTGAAAGCTGCCCTGGCTGGCCTCTCCACGTCGCACAGCACAGTTTTGACAGATCCACGGTCCACAGCAAGCGTCCACACCCGAGTATGATGCTCACGACTTTCACTAAGGGGCTGGGAAAGCTAAAGTGATACGGCTCCTCTGGCCACCCGTCGAGAGCGCGAACGGCACTAATGGCAGGAACGAATAACTGCTAAGGTGCTATTGGTTGTTGCCATATCAAAGCTCAGCTAAATTGACAAAAGTTGGCGTAAACGTTAAGAAAGTTGATATATTATAATTGTCCCCGTATGATTGGTGGAAATATCTTGCGGTTGTTGACCTCTGTCAATATATTTCGAATCATTACTGAATTATAGCCGTCAAAAGAATTTTTCGAATGTTTCCAAAATTTCAGAAAAAAAAAACTTTTTTTATCCTTCAAAATTTCTGGAAATTTTACATCTCTAGCACACATAGAAGATGGCTCACCGGCAAGTACCTATGCATTTTCCACGACGCATGGGAAATTTACTACAGTGATAAAATTTTAGTGGTTGTTTTTCTATGAAAAAGACAATTATGTCAGCTCAAAATTAAAGTCGCTAAAGAGAAGCAGTCAGGACTTCTAAAATATCATGTGAAAAGTGATATCAGATAATAATATGCCATTGTTAATGTCAAACCAGCCGACGGCTCGAGAGTGAAGTGTTTCTAGATCTATCGAAAATGGCTACGGCCATTTTTCCGAGACCTAAATCGTCAGCAAGATCGTTGCCGAGGAAGGCAGTGTTGCAGCTTGAAACATTGTTGCCAAAGAAGTTTGGAGGCATGCCTTACCTGGTGTATGCCAGACTGCGCTCGAGCTCCAGATGAGAGCCCTTGAGAGCTTCCAGCTCTTTTCTCAGCCGAGCATTCTCAACTTCTGCAGCATGCCACTGCTTGCGACACTCTTCTTGGTTCCTTACAAAGGCGAGGAACTCTGAAAAATAAACAAGACAAAGGTGGCTTGTATCAAATCGGCTACTAGGCGTACTCAATGCCAGTGCAGTGCACGACTAGAGATAACATGCAGTACATGACAGGCAGTATCCTGAGAAAATGCACCTGATGAAGCCACGTTTCTTGGCAAAACGTTGGGTGCCATTCGAGGTACCCCACGAGGATTGCTCGTGGGACTTTCTTACCAAATTCTGCACTTCCCCTCATTGTCTATAATTACATTCTGCAGAATATTTTCAGAGACGTGCTGCACTGTCAGTCTTGAAATGCTTACTAACCTTGAGGCTAGGCATTCTAACTTCTACACAAAGACGCACATTATCTGTTTGAGTTAATGTGCGAGGTTGTATAAATGAAACCAAGAACAAGGTATGTGATGTGTTATGGGTTTTAGTTGAGCTAGTTGTTTTTTCGTGTTTTTTTTTCGGGTACAGCTGACCCGATTGTTGACAGCATGCGATGTGCTCTGAACATTCTTAGATCTCTGCAAATTCTGTTACAGCAGTGGCAGAATCCAGGTCCGAACGTCCACCGCAATTTTATTTTATCCAAACCCCGAGCAGACGCCGAAGGGGAGGAAATGTTCAATGAACCTCTTTCCAGTAACAAGCACCGTCTGTAGAGCTGTCTTCGAAATACAAATGAAGGGCAGCCCAACTTGTCTCCACCTATCAGAATATACATTGGCATCGTGCTGTTGCATTAAACTTCGTTGACTTTTATGTCCCACACTACCGTATACTCAAACAAGAATGGCCAAAAAAGTTGAAATATGCGCAGATAGGTGTTGAATATGTTGGTCGACCGGAACTTTGCCCTGCAAAAATGGCGACAGCGGGAAGCAAGGCCAAGAGAAGGTGTGTATACCCACGCAGAAGCTTAGTGGAAAAAGGTCCATTCATTATGAGCTGTGGCACATGCTCCGGTGCCAAGCACTAGGGAACCTCACTTGGGTTTCTGAAGGACCTTAATCAGGAAAGGGACAGCTTCCATGTATATATAGTATTTGACGGATCTTTTTTGGTCTGAGGTCGATGCTTCGATCTAATAAAAACAAACTACTTTAATTGTCCGACATCGGGTACAGGAATGTCAACGTTGTTCGGGAGCCCTCGCATCATCTTTTCTTCTCGTTGTATTGCTTAGCTCGTGATCAAGCGGCCGAGGTCGTGGCAGCTCCAATGCTTTGGTCGCGCGCTTGGTCTCTTTTTCCGGTGTCCTCGCGTGCTTTGAATAGTTCCAACATGCACCCCCGGAATCATTCCGGGGGTGCATTCATTTGTCAATCATTTGTTTCTCTCTTTGCTGGCCCGTGTGCTGTGCTTCGCACAACTTGCACTCAAGTTCCTCGACGGTCTTTGACAGCGTGTCGCTCCTTGCTTCCAGTGCCTCCTTCTCTTGCTTGACATCCTCTGTGCACTGAAGAGAGTTGGTCAGCCGCTCCGACAGTTCGGCCTTTTCGACTTCTGCAACACCGAGTTGCACTTTCATGAAAGTGAATGCATCTTTCAGTTTCGCTATTGCAGCCTGAGAATTCTTGAGGTCTGCAGTGACGGTACTCAGCGAGAGTTCTAGCTGTTTGCGCTCATCTTGAGCCTTTTGCAGTCCATCCTCGACTTCCTTGAGTGTCTTGTTGACAGAGTCTTTCTCGGCCTTCATGGTTTCCAAGCAGCTTCTAAGGTCCATCAACTCTGTCTGCAACCTCGAAGATGTCTGTGTACTTGCCTCCAAGCTCTGTTGAAGAGAAGCAATCTCTGAATCCGCTTTTTGAACAGCCGTGCTCAACTGCTCCCGTGACGTCGAGAGATCCTATACTTTGTCCTTTAGCTGCTGTATCAGCCCAACAATCTGAGCCTCAGCGGCTGCTGTCCTTGCTGCAAGTTCTCGCGTGGTTTCTTTCAATTGAATGCACTTTGAATCGAAAGCATGTTGAACGCTCTCCAGCAGCTGACACTTCTCTTCCAGCTGCGACTGCAAAACAGACACCTCTTTTTCAAGATCACTGTTTTGCTCGAGCAACATCTTGAACTTCACTTTCGTCTTCTTCTTGGAAGTCGACAGAGGTTTATTGAGCCGACCCACAGCGTCGTGAGCTTCTGTGAGTGCCGCCTCTTCTTGTGCCGTTGCTGACTTGGCTTCTGAGCTACAAACTGTAGCTGTTTGCAGCAGTACCGTCGCTTTTGCTTCATTAGTGACAGCAGCTTGAAGTGTCACGGGACTGGTGGAGACGTTACTCTTCCGTGGTGTCTCCGAGTTCTGACTTAATCTCAAGAGGAATTCGGGGTCGCACATAACGGTGGCGTGTCGACCTTGGCACTCAGAACATGTGATCTTGCTTCTGCACTTCTTGGCGAGCTGGTTTCGTTTTGTACATTCAAAGCATCGTCCAGCCTTCTGAAGGATCTGTCATTTTTCAGTGAGACACATACTTTCACTGCACTCCTCGGTGTCATGGTTTGGCGACTTGCAGAACGCACACTCCTGGCTGTCTGTTCGTTGTAGGAGTGCTGCTGCCGTCCCTCTGTTTGTCCACGACCTCGCAGGTTCTTTTAATGTAGCAGACGTAAACTGTTTTTCTTCTAAACTGCCTTTTAGGCTATGATCCGTTTTCTTTGTGCAAGAAGTCCTCTCTCTGCTTTCTACTTCTATGCGCAGGAACCTCACGAGAATTGACAGTTGATTCTGATGACCTCGGTCTTGGTCACTGTTGTTACTCGACAGGGCAGCAGATTGGGTGCTCAGTCGTCGTTGTTCCTCGTCGCGTGAAGCAGTTCTATGGTAGGCAAGAACAAGGTCTTCCGGAAGCAGCCTAAGTATTAATGGGTGCAGAAGTGTACAGAAGGTTTCTTCGCTCACCCCAAGAGACCTGAGCCCACGGATGTTTCCTTGTAGGTCGTCGTGTAGTCGCCTTAGCCCTCGGACATCGAGCGATGATCGGATTCGCTGCCTCTCCAGTATCCTGATCATGTGATCGTCGATCAACCGTTTTTGTCGCCGAACCGGGTTTTGAGGACGTCCCGAGCGTCCTCGTAACAGCTCGCTGTCGCTGGTAGTCCGGCAATCGCCTCAGCGGCTTCTTCAGAGAGAGCAGCTCTCAAGTAGTTGAACTTGTCGGTCGGCGATAACTCTCGGTTATTGTGGACCACCTGTTCAAACTGCTCCCAGAAGGGCGGCCACTGTAGGCTATGTCCGTTGAACCTCAAAAGCTCCAGCTTGGGGAGCTTCACTTTCGCAGATGACACAGAGGACTCGTTACCGCTCCGTCTTGTTCGATCGGAGGTCCTGGCACCGTCTGCACTTGCGATGGTAATCTTGAAGCTCAGGCGTCGGAATAAGCAACGACACGGTCGTTGTACTCAATAGTCCGCGCGTGCTCCTGTTCCGCTTCCCCATCCGTCAGCAATGGCTCGACGGCAGCGTCCGTTTCGTTCAGTTGGCCATGTATGGTATTAAGACGAGCGAGAAGAATCCGGAGCTCCTCTTAAACAAGCACTTAGCGTTCCACAGCTGCGTCGATCTCCGAAAGTACTTTGGTGACTTGCGAGCGTTGGATCTTCCGCTTCTGTTTCAGTCTTTCCATTGCCGCGTCGTTAGGCCTCGCTGTCTTGCTTCCCCGATGTCGAGACTTGAAGCTCAGTTAAATCAACCCTCAGACTCACCGTCCAGCCCGGTAAAGGAAATTCCCGGGTTTCGGCACCAAAGGATCACGAATCTTTTTTGGTCTGAGGTCGATGCTTCGATCTAATAAAAACAAACTGCTTTAATTGTCCGACATCGGGTACAGGAGTGTCAACGTTGTTCGGGAGCCCTCGCATCTTCTTTTTCTTCTCGTTGTACTGCTTAGCTCAGGATCAAGCGGCCGAGGTCGTGGCAGCTCCAATGCTTTGGTCGCGCGCTTGGCCTCTCTTTCCGGTGTCCTCGCGCGCTTTGAATAGTTCCAACAGTATTCAAACAATCGGGTCATTCTTCACAAGAAAGTATGGCATATAAACTCATTCTCTTGTCATAAATCTTGCATTCGCTTTAAGGGCATGGAGCACTTAATTATGAACTGACAAGTTCCTGAGGGCATATAAAGACACTCTGGGAAACTCGTGCTTTCATAGGTAACAATTGTGTGAATCGTAAAGTCAGTGCAAACCATATGGGGGGCCGACAGGAGTACACAAATATCGCACAATTAGTTTTTTACATAGCACTTCTCACCTGCCTCGATGCTGCTTTTGCGGACAGACTGACGACAAAAATCGTCAAACTGGGCAGCGAGGGAAAGCTTGGAAGCCCCTGGCGCCATGTCGTAGCTAAACAGAAACAGATAATGAGTTATACAGAGTGCTGCTCGCCTTGCAACAACAATTTCACACATAAAAGAAAAACTACCATAAATATGTCACACCCAAAACATGGAAGGAGGAAGACGACACATAAAAAGAACACCCATACACACACACTAAATGCAGCGAGCAAAATTTTTTTTTTTTGCTTTAGTAAGGGAGAGAGGAAAGAGAAAGGAAAAAAAATGGTATGCTGTGCATTTGTTAGTCAGGTAATATTGCCCTTAACATTGCCACTGAATGGAGTGGTCTGGGTTTTGTACCATCGGTTTCTGATGAGGAGGGCGTGACAACAGAATGTCATGGCGGCATTTGCCGGAACGTGCATACATTTGGTTGAAGGTTGTGTAGGAGTAGGTGTGTCAATAAAATGTAGATAGCTGCGTTTTAGGAATCATTGTCTGTCGTCCTTTTTTTATATTTTTTCCGTCCGTCGAATTTGGTTTAACACACACTGTTTTCGACATAGCTAAGACTTTATAGGACCCTCAGTCAACGCAGGAAAAGGAAAACACGCCATGGGGCCAGTTCAAAGTTCTAACGAAGGGGGACGGGGGACAAAAACGACGCCCTCGTCTAAGTAAAGAGGGATAAGGCAATGCCCTCGAACAACGAAAAGCTGAAAGCCGACCACCCTGCGAAGCCCCAAAAAGAACAACTATGAAAACCTTACCAAATCACCAACCAGCTTTCTCGCCAAAGCGTAGCTGAAGGAAGCACTGGCAACGTTTCGATTCGTGGCGATACACAAGCAGTGCCCTAACCAAAGACACTGCCCAGATAGGCAGGGGCAAAATGGTTTGATTCTTGCAACTTACCTGGCCTCCTGGAGCCCTTGTCACGTTAGCTGGATGCGTAAAATCTTGTCCCACTGCGGTAAAACCTTTAAAACCAAATGACAGTTGGCGCTCAATCTTTTTTTTTTTTTTTTCATCACATCGTGCACGCTGGTGGACGCCATGTGACGCCTCAGTCGAAGGCTTCTAGATTTGTTTTATGTAGCTATCAACGTTTTTTAATTGTTTATGTTTGCTTTTATAATGTGCAGAACTGTGCAATTATTTCATAAAATATAAAATTAAATACTGTGTGAGAAATACTTACCCAAAGTTGAAAGTGTTTGTGCAAGCGTCAGGCAACACTGTTTAAAAAAACGAAATTTGACGAGGTTTGTGAAGGTTCGACGCACTGATCTGGTTCGACGGAACACCACACCAGTCAAACGAGTCAAACAAACTACCAGTTTTGATATAGAGTGCTTACCTAAAGTTAGAGCGCGAAGTATGTAAAGCTTATAAAAGCTTTAAAATACAAAAGTTGTTTAATTAAACTCAATTTCGAGGTATACGCCGAAACTCAAGGTCGATAAAAGTTCGCGAAAGGTTCGTGACTGTGTTCGTGACATTTTGAGTCACGTGCCTCATTTCGTCCCTCTGATTGGCTTGGCTTTAGGCCTCAATTGGTTTCGGTTTGAAAACCATTGTCACTGCGATTTTCTTCTATAAATAATTTTGCACATGCGCTGCAACACATTACAAAACGCTTCTGATTTTCACAGAATTAAGAAAAGTCAACTAGACTTGTTTGTAAGCGATTTTAAGCACTTGAAGGTACGCAGGAAAGCCACAAGTCGCTTTCTTATCAACGAGGCATGGGCATCGGATATGATTACACATCGATATCATACAGTCCAGTTTTATTTGCGCTATGGTGTGGGACCGCATCTCGCCCCGAATTTGAAGACATCCGACGAAATAGCCAAGCAACTTCGTGGAATCTGAAGCACACCCAAAGCAAGTGAGTTGCAAAGCAAACGCAGTCACCGCAGACTGTGTTTTACCACGGTTTTATCAACATTGGCCTTACCAATGCTCATCTTTGGATCACTCATCTGCCAGATTTGCTAGTGCAAATAAGATATCCAAAGGAACAAAAAATAAATAAACAGAGCTAGACCTTAGAGATTAGACAAGGTCCGTTTTGGTCTGATCAGAGATGACCAAAACGGACTTCGTCGAGGTAACTCAAGCGATCGTTTCAAGTAGAGCAAACGCCTTGTGAAATCGGACGGTGACGCGAAGGGTGTACTGGCTGTTCTGACCTGAAGTTTCAAGTGCAACGTTTCCAGCCCGCAGGCTATGGAGTTAGCCCCAGAGATGGCAGCACGGACACCGGTGGACGCCGCCGTCGACGCCGTTGCCGAGGAAACTGGCGAAGTCGAGGAAATTCAGGCGTTGCTTCATCCAACGAGCGCAATGCAGGTGGGGCGTCCGATTCTGAATAGAACATTTCATGTGTGTAAAACGGTCGCGTGTTTACTCAAGCTTTCCGAAACCTTGCTTAGCTTTAGCGAGCGCTATGCATGCCACAAATGATCGTTTCAAAACAAGGAAAGTGAACGTTCAGCTACGCTGGCATCCAACGCGACGAACTTGGATTATACGATTTGTCTTTAACGCGAAAGCATTAACTATTTTACCCGCACGTCTTTGTTTTCAAGGTAACCCTGCCGAACTATCCTGCCGACCCTCCCACTTCGAAGAAGCCGAACAAGAAGAGCCACAGACGGAAAAGGCGTGGAAGTGAGGTGCATTCCGAGGGAAAGTACAGCACCAATTCGCCAAGGTACGACCATATAGTGGAATTCCTCAAATGACACAGTTCGAGTGTGTGCAGAATATCTATACTAACGTGTTAAGAGAACTGCAAAGAAGTTTTTCTTGTAGTACCAATTCCACATGAACCTGGCATGCTGGCACCATCTATGAGGTAACCCTGAATTTCACTAAAGCAAAGGTTTTGAAATATTTGCAAGATCATGTATACGTACAGCCTCCAGATTTTTTAACAATATCGCGCGAACGTCGATCGGCCGATCTGTATAGGCTCTGCTTGCAGAGGGCTGTTTCGCATTCCTTTTCCTTTCACCGCCAACTCCGTATTGGCAGAGAAGTGGTCACGTGCACCAAGCTGGATCTGCTCTTTGTGCGGAAAGCGACCTTGCAGGTGCCGAGTTTCAGGCGGATCACGTTCCTTGCTTTGCATTTGCGAGATATACACCCTACACTAAAATAGAATAATCTGGAAGGTTCCTTGACCATTCAACATTATGTGTAGCCACTGGCAGTATAATTGTGTTGTTTTATAATATGAGCGATGTTTTAAAACATGTTTTCAAAGTCTGGGAAGAAGGCGACACGGAGGACAATAGCGTAGCATCCGAGGGTCGCTTCCTGCAGTGAGGCCTTGGATCCAACATGGCCACCCTGGAAGCACCATTTTGGTACTCTGCTCCGCAAGGCAGAGCATATACAGTTACTCTAGACTAGTGATGGGACAAACTGTTTTCCGAACCGAGATTCGGACCTGAATCTGGAGATTCGGAAAGGTTCGGATAATTGATAGAATCTTCTAGCGATTCAGACGGTTTTGATAGATTCAGAACGTTGCCAGACCACGCTACACCCTTCGGAAGAAGAGGTGAATCCTTTGCTTACTCAAAGATATTTATTATATGTGTATCATAGACGACACATTAAGCTTCTATACTATTACATTCGAAATCCGTATTATACGAAAGGTTGAAGTGAATGAAATAAGTATCGAAATGTCTAGCGTTACGTCCGACGTAACCCAAGTTACGTCCAAATCTCCGCCTTCCCTAGGTTCACGGGGGAGAGAGAGGAGGGCGGGGGGGAGGGTTAGGTATACGCGTTTCCAGTGCTCCGTCCGGACGTAACGCTAGCCACAGCGAATAAGTATTCACTCAATCCTAATTCCTAACCAAAATGTAGGGGCGTTAGCTAAGCCTTACTCGCACGCGTCCCCGAAGCATGAAGTCCCCGAGAATCATGCTCGATGCCAACGGCAGAGATTAAAGCTGGTAGGTACGCACCATGTGCATGGAACAAAACGACAGGCTACCCGTTTCTCTTCAGTAACGCTGTAAATAAACCAAAACAGATTTATATTCGCGAACAATGCAAGGCCGACGTTGAGTGACGACCAAACCTCCGAATCTTCCAAATATTTCTCCCAAAAGTTGGGACACTTCTAAATCAGCCCGAATCTTAATCTCTGGTGATTCGCCCCATCACTACTCTAGACCGGCCTGTAGATCAGCGCCATATCGCGGCTTGAAAGAGCAGGTCAGCGAGGCTATGCACGTGTGGCAGAGGGCACACGCCTGCCTAGCCTTGCTGACTTGCTGTTTAACGCCGCAATAAGGTGGTGATCTACTGGTTGGTCGACGTTCGCGCAATATTGTTAAGAAATCTGGAGGCTGTACATACTATATATGAAAAATGTTTTTTTATAACTTTGTCAAGAGCCAATAAATAAAAATAGAGCAAAAACAAAAAAAGGTTGGAGGTACACCTAAGCACTTCTTGCGAGTTGTGAATGCGAAAGCATGCACGCCGCTCTTCCGCTTCCTTCTTTTGTCTGCGGCGTACTTGCGTCGACGGTCGAGAGCGCTTGCTGTCCTTGGCGCGCTGACCTTGGGCGTGGAGCGGTGGAGCCGCCGCCTCGCGGACATGCAATGCCATGGGGTGGCGGTCGTTGGAACTGACGCGCAGCAGCCAATGGAAACCTTGTCAACGCTCGCCAGCCAATGGGATCGAAGCCAAAATCCATCAGCTATACTCCGCTCCTTTGGGATCGGGGAAACTATGTGCCATTTGGCTAGGCTTTTCGCGTGGTTTCATAGCGGGGAGCTGGCTTCACTCAGAGAAAGGATTCAATGTGCCGTTTGGCGCGGCTTCAAAGCTGATGACGTCGGCTCGCTCCATAGGACAGTTGATGCTTTCGCATTAAAAAGAAGAAAAAATGAACGTAAATTGCATGTATTCTACGGGTACCCGATAGATGGCGCCAATATCTTCTGTAAAAGTACTTGTTGGTGGGCTAGTTGGTGATGTCTGTTTTGAACCGTAAGTGCTAAAGAGACGAACACAAGAGAGAAGAGCAAACACGGGCGCAAGTCAGAACTGCATTTGAAAAAAGAAGATAAAAGTACATATATATGTGTTGATACACCTATCGTCACCTAGGCTATGCATGCGCTGGGATACAAGCCCCTCAACCCGTCTACATAAATTTATAAAAAAAAACGTATCTTGGCATTATACAATGCAATTGGCATGTCGCTGACGCATTGGGGCCCCCTCTTCCTGGTAAAGTATGCCTCTTGCAGTTTGTGTGCTCTTTGATTCTTGCTTCTACCTAGTCAGTAGAACATTGGATCAGATAGTGGCAAAAATAGTGCAGAAACTTCTTGGGCCTGACAAGTCCTTCGTCAGTCTGTTTCAGGACTACTGTAGTTCTTAAACAGACTTCAGAAGGACCTGCCAGGCCCAAAAAGTTCCTACACTATACGCTGCTGTTCTCACCTCGTCAACACTTAAGGGCAATATTGTCTGATCATGTTCCTCAAGAAAGTTTTTTTTTTTTTTTTTTAAATCCAGGTTAGGTTGTTACGTTCCATGTGAGATTGTGGTGGGTTTTTTTCTCTTGCGTGACGTGAAAATTGGCAGGTTCGGTCAAGTTGGGTTGCAGCCTTGTTTGTGCATTTGTAACTCAAGCTTACCTTTGTTTCAGCTCGTCGACGGTGAACGATGAAATTCTGCCACTCACGGGTGAGCCGTCTGCATTCAAATGTTGCGTGTAGTATGTTCACAGGCGATGCATGGAAAATTTAGTGTAGGAAGGACGGTGCAGCTCAGTACAGCATGGGAATGAATGAGCATTTGAGTTTGCATTATTCTTACAGTGGACCAAGAGGTCTTGACAATTTAACCCAGAGGGCATGGTTGAACCACGGAGTTTATATCCAGGTTCAGATCTCGGTAGAGGATGAAGTCATACTGATAAAATGCATTCTGCGTTAAACTGCATGTGCATAATTTTGTCAGACACTGGTTTTACAATCATTGCCTACTGTCAGGATTTGCAAATGTTTTGTTTTTCCCCACTTTCTCTATGTGAATTGGGAAATATTGCGGGACAAAAATGGGGTGTTGATTGTAACCATCACAAGTTTGGGGATAGTGTTTCACCGGTATCAATGAACGCAGTCGCAGAGAAAAGCTCCGCTCCAGTGGGGCTAACAATTGAAGAGGCATCGACGGCTGCAGCAGATCCTGACATTCCAGCAGTTCTTGTAGACCCATCTTCCAAGGGCACGTCGTGTGCGCCTTCTAGGGATGAGGAGATCTTGGAGGCTGTGAGTTTTCACTGTTTGTTTGTTTTTGTACCCAGAGGTATCTGCACACCATTCGGGTATGTTCCCTTTGGAAACTTGGAGCTGCATTATCATGAAGTGGAGTAAAGCTACAGATAGGAAAATGTGAATAACTCTGTTTATTTATGCTGCTGAATAAGCTAAGTTTAGATGTAGGACATACTTACGGTTCATTCTGCTGCCATTTTTCTTGTCTTGATGTACTTCAGCACTGATGCAGCAATGGGTCTAAGCCTGAGTGGGCAGCTTTTGTGGTTGTTTGCACTCCACAACTATTCACTAATGCAGCTAGTGAAGGAGCTTATACTTGTAGCCTTTAGTGTAGTTCTTTCTTTATTTATTTAGAAATACTGTAAATCCCAGAAAGAGATTATAGCAGGAAAGAGCACTAAATACACGCATCATAATTCACACCTCATCGTCATGTTTTGCAACTTGCCTAATTTGAGTAATGTTTATATTTGTGAGTCGGATTCATCCTATGGACTTCTATGCCAACTTCAGTCAGTGTATATGCTTCTTTGAGTTCATTCTGTTAAGACTTACCAATGACCCTATAAAAACTGTATTCTTAAATAATAAGCTTTAGCATTTTTAAATGTGAACACACAATATCCTAGAGCACTGCACGGGCCTGAATTTCTAGGCCCGGCCTGACCCGACCTGGTAGAGACACGGTTCGGGCCTGGCCCGAGCCCGACAGATTATAAACATGAGCCCGGAAGAGTTTGCAGGCTTTAACCTAAAAACTGTCAAGTATAAATCACGCACTCTCCCACTATGCTGGTGGAGTTCATGCGTTTTCCTTTATCCACTTTCCAAGTGCAAGACAGCTATTCATTATTTTTTTTAATGGTGCCGTAGTGACTTTCCATTTTTCTTGTTTGTTTTTATTGAACCTAAGAGATCAATGAGCACGCTTTTTGTTATAAATAATTTAGAATTTGCGGCACATGACTGTCCAGGCATGGCCCGAGCCCGGCCCAGGCCCGAGAAAATGCGTGCTATCCGGCCCAAGCCCAGCCCGCTGGCCGGGCTTGGGCTTTCGGGCTGGCCCGGGTTTGTCCAGTGCTCTGCAATATCCTGCTTTATGCAGTGGCCCCTTTGTGCTGTGCTAACCTTAACTTGAAATGATAAGTATGATTTGGTAAAGATGTTTGGTGCAAGGGGAAAAAAATAAAGAGATCAACATTGCTCATCATGCTGTTGTCAGATATTGTCAATTAAAAATATTTGATTTGCTTGGATTTTATTTGAGTGTGTGCTGCATCTCAGACAGCATCCTGTTTCCGCTTGCATGGGAGCACACTAAGGTTGACGACAAAGAATAGTCTTGTGAGCGGACGCTCGAGCGAAGATCAAACTCTATGGCCTCAGAGTTCTGCCAATGTCCCGTCGGTACAATGAACTTGGCTCGTTGTAAATAGGTGTACATAAATTAAAGAGCTTTCAGCCACGTCTCGTGTAATGTCCAGTGTTGGGTCACTTTCAAGTAGCGCAGTTTGAAGCACTTTTCTGCTTGTTTATTGATTTAGGCGTACTGCTTCTTTTATCAGAAGACTCAGTATGTTAATTGAACAGTTGGTCATATTCTTGGCAGCCCTCACAACATGTCACCTCCATTGACTGTGAACAAAATCATTTTTTATTTGTGTCAGTGAAGTTTGACCTACTACGCAAAGTTGAATTAGGAAGCCACAAGACTTTTATAAAGACATGGCTTGTCACGTGAAACGAATTTGTCAGTGAATATTTGGTATCAGTTTTTGCAAGGCGGTGATTGTTTGTTTTGCAGCTTCGAGACATTGTGAGAAAATGTACGGTCCAGGACCCGGACAAGCGAGCGTCGGCAGCAGAAGTGTATGCGACACTGGAGAAGCTGTTGTGAGGGATGACTTCAAGGCCTGCACATTTTGTGTATACCTATACACTGCATCCTGGTTTTGTTAAGTTGCTACTTGAGATCATATTTTAATTCCGTAGATCAGCATGTTCCTCATGAAAGCAGTTTCAAAATGGGACCACAGCGTGCATTTGTTCCCAAAATAACTCTGATTTAGCCTGTAGGAATTCTCGAATATGTATGCTTTGTATTTTGGGTGGTACCCTATGAGGGCATTTTAATACATCTGACTCAAGGATAAATTTGTTTTAAGGCATGTCCTTTTGGAGGATTTGGAGTGAAAACAAACACTATAGTTTATTTTCGCACGTCGGTTGATCCTTTAGTTTTAACATTACCCTGTGACTAGATAGGTTGAACTCCTACATTGACAGTATTGCATGCAAAGTACCTTTTAGAGCACAGCTCTCAGGCGCCTGTTTCCGCATGTAGCGGCAGCGCCGTCGCAGTTGGGGTAATTAGTGCAAATGCATTATGGGACGTCAAAGACCCATAATGCATAATATGTGTAGGTGTGTGATGTCCCATAATGCAGCACTGCGCATTCAGTTTCCCCTCTAAATTTAGCGGCAAAAGTGATGTCACATGACCTCAATACCAATTCAGTTTCCCCGCTAAATTTAGTGGGGAAACTGAATTGGTGTTGATTGTCGGGGAATTGAGTTGGTGTTGAGGTCATGTGGCATCACTTTCCCCGCTGAATTTTGCAGAGAAATTGACTGTGTATAAGTCGCGTGGCATGAAGTCATGCGACATCATTTTCCTCGCTAAATTTAGCGGGGAAACTGAATTGGTGTTGAGGTCACGTGACATCAATTTTCCCGCTAAATTTAGCGGGAAAACTGTGACATCATGTGACACAACAGGCCACGGCTTCACGAGATGCGGCTTCACGAAATCTGGAGCAACTAGCCGAAAACGTTTCACGTTGAAAGAAAGACCGCACGGGTGGGGCTCCCACTGTACCCTCCTTGTCCTCCTGGCCTACCCTCAAACAAAACAACAAAAATCATATATATATATATATATATATATATATATATATATATATAATATAGTTCTCTCTCAAATTCTCTACCATGGTATATCACAATATCAACATGCCTCAAGAGCTGCGCTCTAATTTCGCATCACAGAGAAGCGGGAACGTCTGTAATATATTTTTTTAATCTTTATAATTGCTTCACTTTCCTTGGCCCATGTCACAGAAGAAGGGTAAATTTAAGTTGCTGTCTGTCCACATTGCCACCAACTCTTTAGTTGGCTTTTGTGTTTATTTGTGACAATCTGTGGTGACAAACATTCTTGAGATTTCTTTAAAAGGTTTATAGTCTGTTGCTCTTTGCTAAAAGAAGACTCTGGCAACAAAATGATGAGTTGGGCTAGTTGTTTCATTACACACTAAAAGCACCAAAAGACAGGGACAGAGTAAAGACGGCAACACTAGAAAACTAGAACATATGTAAAGACCCTTGAGTTCCGAAACTTGGCCCAACTGGGAAGCATCGGATGAAATGTGCTTTTTGTATTACTTCCGAAATCTGCCATGGTGATGGAGGCAGATACTGCAGTTGTTAATGAGCTGTTGGAGCAATAAAGGAGAAATTACATTTTCTAGTTCTCTTTTGATGGCTACTCAAGTGTCTTTTGCCCTTCAAGACCTATATGGTATGGTGTACTGCATAACCTGAAGGCTTGACAAATTTGTAGGTGGTCAGAAATCATTTCTTTTGTCTAGAGCTAGGATTTTCCAGATATGTATATCAGCATGTTTATATGCAGGTTTCTTGTTTTTTTTTGTGACAGTTGGTACGGCGCGAGTTTTCATTTTTTGCTGCAGTGGAAATTAATTGCAGAAACTGTTTGGACATTTCATCGAACGCTGTTTCATCGAAGCAGTTTCATTGAATGCCATTTTATTGAACACTGCGTAGTTGAGCAGTAGAAACTTTTGATGTAGGAAATAGTTTTCTTTTAACACCGGAGAGATAGCAGACATTTCTTTTTCTACATAAAGGGAACTAGTAGTAAAGAACTATTTTCTCCGCTACCCCTTTATTTTTTTCTTCATAGTAGCTGATAACTTGTGTAGCTAATGTAGCCAATAATAAACGGGAACAGCGCCTTGACATTTTATGAAACCTGCGGTCATCAGGTGCAGTGACGAAAGTACTTTGCTTCAAGGTGTATCCACGTCCTTGAAGAGATGTATTCTGTTTCAAGCACGAAGCCATCCTTGAGGCTATGGCATGTCGCGTGAAACCGAAAGCAGACGTGTCTTCCGTTTATTCTTCGTCATCGGCAGAACCATGGAATTAACGACTTTTCAACCTTTCGTTCGTTAGAAAGGAAGCTATTCTCCTGGGATAAAATAAAAACTCAAGTAAATAAATAAAAAAAAAGTCTCAGAAGAGTTGTTATATTTCTTTCCGGATGTACCTTTCATACTGTGATGGAGTACAGCCATTTATCTTACCTGAAAGTTTTTTTTATGTTCTACGATTTAGTAACTAAACTTTTGGTGAAAAAGCGACCAGGGTAGTAATTTTATTTCTTGTGATTCAACAGCAGTGTGAAAACAACTTAGAAGCGAGAGTAAATAATATAAAAAGCACTTTAATGCTCCAAAATTCGGCAAAGTGAAATTCGGTGAAACTGCATCAAGCGATTCGATGAAATGGGGCCGTTGTATGAATTGCCGTTATATGAAATGTCCACTTATTCAATGTAATGGCGTTCGATGAAGTGTCCGGTCCTTGCATAAACTTTAATTTCAAAGTAGAAAAATCTTTGTTGAGCATGTCCCAATCATCCAAGTTCTTGGAACGTTTCCATTGGCCACGGCCACTGTTTCAGTTTTTCACTGTGCATTGGGGGCACACTGCAACTTCTACATCTTTAGATCAATTATGAGGCATAAAATACACTACAGCGTGCTTCTGCAAAAACTTTCAAAAGTAAAAAAAAAAGTGCTGTTTGAGATAAAAAGAAATTCTTTGCGGGAACAAACTGCCAGCCTTGGCCGACGTCAAGGATTGTAAAAACATACTAATTAGCAAGATATTTAACTAAAATTTACTAATTAATTTTGTAATTAGTGAAAATAAACATATGGTTCCACTGAGAAACTTGTAAGAATCATCGAAAACCACTAAATCAGCTCTTAGAAATATATGAGGCCGCGGCAACATTTAACGGCGTTTAAAAGAAGAAGAAAAAAAAACACATTGCTCAATTTGAACGGGTTTTTAGGTTTCGATTTCTTATCGGAGCGCATCTTTGTCGCGTCGTGAAGCCACCGCTTCGCGTCCCTCGTAGGCCTCATAGGATGGAGGAAGCGGAGGAAGTGAGGCACATAAGTGCGGCCGGCCCGGTCGCTGGGGAGCAGGATTACAAACGCAAAAAATGCGCTCCGATAAAAAAAAAAAAAAAAGATTCTGAATTTAGAAACTTGTTTAAATTGAGCGTTTTCACGGAACGCCGTAAAATGCTACCCCTGCCTTATATCTTTATAAAAAAAGAGTTGATTTAGTTCTTAGCCCGAGACTGAGGCAGGAAAGAGGAAAGTTTCAAAGTTTCTACTTTGAAACTTTCCTCTTTTCCTGCCTCAGTCTCGGGCTAAGAACAAAATGGTTAACATCCACCAGCTCGCCTGCGCACTCACTGCATTATCATTGATTTAGTGGTTTTCGATGATGCTTAGCAAGTTTCTCCGTGGAACCATATGTCTATTTTCACTAATTACAAAATTAATGTGTAAATGTTAGTTAATTATCTTGCTAATTAGTATGTCTTTGAAACCCTTGACGTCCGCTAAGGCTGGTAGTTTGTTCCCGCAAAGAGTTTCGTTTTATCTCGAACAGCATATTTTTAGGGATTTTTGCGAGCTTTTTGCAGAAACACCCTGTATATAGCTGTGGTTATCACTGCACTAGAGACCTCTCCAATAATCGCCTTCAGGGCGCTGCCCTCTTTGTCTACTGGGAGTGCTCTATCGTGCACGAAATGTGAGACGCCGCACATGCGTCCACAGCCCAGTGACTCAGCATTTTTCGTCTAGATGATAAGCGCTGGAAAAGTCTATGTAGGTATCGATTTTCTCAGCAGGCTTTGTCACATGCTTTGGTAGATTTTTCTTGAGGTATAAACTGCATATCTGAGTAGTAGGATAGTGTTGCTTTTGATAGCTTGTTTCGTGTGATGTACAGGGCATCCCACGAAATAGGCCACATTTTTGCCTCGCAAAAAATATGTACAGCGCCGAAAAAAGCTTGAGGCAAATCTCGGCATTTCTCTCCTCCAGTCTTGTCCTCCTTCTCCTTTCCCATAATAATGTCACCATTTTTTTTTTTACCTTGCCCTAATTAATCTTATTCCCTCCAACCTCCCTAAATGCTTTTGTTTAGGAGCGAAGGAAGCTCGCGTTGACGTCAGAACGCCCATATCTGGTTGGTATGATTAGTGGGTTGAAGCTGGCTGCTTTTGCCTTTACTAAACGCCGACGTTTGGCGTCTGCTTCGAACGCGTTCGACGAGTGCAGTGCGGACAAAGCGGAGTCTTTGTTTTCACTGCATTCGTTGAACGCGTTAGAAAGCGGAACGCCAGGCTTCGGCGTTTGGCTCTGCATTCGAACGCGTTCGAAGAGTCCAGTGGAGGCAAAGGCAGCTGTCCCAGCGCACTCTCGTCTCCTCTCCCGCAGTTTCTCGGTACATACTTCTTTGTAGAAAATCGTTGTGGTTTATTATTGTGTACCAACAGGGGCGGATTTAGAGGGGGGTCCGGATGTCCTGACCCCCTCTTGATTTCTGCATGTGTAAAATTTAGGGCGTAAACCGAAGGAGAGGGGGAGGGGTTCCTAAACATATGGTACTCTGACCAACACCTGACCCCTCCCCCCCCCCCTCTCAGGAAATTCCCGCATCCGCCCCTGTGTAACCAATCAACTTTGGAATCCGTAAAAGGTATGTTGCTATTGTACACCTAGCGTGAAAAATTGCCCACCACTAAATACATCGCCGTTTTAATTATACCCGTTTTCACCTCAAGAGAAAAGCAAGCTTTTTGCGCATTGTTCATACGCGGCGCGAAGTAGTTCTTACACGAGATTTGGTTGTCGGAGGAAAAACGATGCTTTTGGTGTTTGGAACGTGTACGTCTTGGTGAGATAACATATCTCTAATCTAGGAATCACCTACATATGTCGTAATTCTTCACATAAAAGTGGAAATTAGTAATGCTCCGCGAGCATTACTAATTGACGTGAAAACGTCTATTAGTAATTCTCAAGTAGCATTACTACTTGACTTGAAAACGGGTATAGTGCCACTAGCTGCCACCTCTCCCGCCTCTCAACAAAAAAAAAAAAAGGAAGAAAGAAAGGTTGGTTGGCGGAAAGATGCTACTTTGGAATAAGTTTCGGAGAGCTGTCGACCCTGGAGGAATCTGACGCTTTCACGAAGCCTTTAGTCACAAGGATGGTGCATGCTGTGGCATCGGTGGTGGGAGTTGGAAAGAGGCGCAGTAGCTGACTTTGAGGCGTTCCGTTTCCTCTGCCCCTTCTTTCTTCTACCGATGTCGCATTCATCTGGGGCGCACGCAGCACCCAGAAAGTGCAGCCCCTTCTGTGTCCGTTGTCCTGTCGCGCTTTTTAATCATTATGAATCACCAACTTGCCCAACTTTTTACCCTCGTCAGCCCCCAAAGCCACGCCACCGCTTTAGTGCATCACAAAACAGATGACCGACGAGGCGCAGAAGGTCGTTTCAAGGGCAGGCCATAAATGAGTGAATGCTTCAAAAAAGAAACTGCTATGCACGGACGTAAGAAAACAAATAAACACGCCCAACGTGGGGCTCGAACCCACGACCCCGAGATTAAGAGTCTCGTGCTCTACCGACTGAGCTAGCCGGGCGATACGCTTGTGTTAGCTTGGAGGTAGAACAGGTCCTTGGCACTAGGCCAGGGGCGTAGACGTTTGTACTCGCTCGTGCGTGTCCTTATCATATTGGCCCGTAGTCAAGCAACAACTGCAAGTTAACAAGGCCATTATAATTGATTTTCTGCGTCATCTTCTGGAGGCCTGCGCTGGAGCGGAGCTGCGTCAGGGTTCAGACTCGTGTTCTGCGCGTCTCCCATCTGTGGCTCGGCCCCCAATGGGTGACGTAGAAAATACAGAATTTCGGCCTTGTCGCATGCTCCGTGTTTTTGGCAAATACCGATAAACCCCGAAAATTAACCGCAAAGCGGTTTCATCAAAATATATAAAAAAATTGACTTTTGCTTTTTTTTTATATGAGGAAAAACTTATGCTGAACGGGAAGAAAATTTTAATTAATAATAATAAAATAATCTTTATTTGCACAGTGAACGAGCTGCGTCCTGGAGGGCGTGCGAGGCGAAGCAGATAGGCGAGAGCCCGTACGCGAGTGCGTCTGCTGGCCAACCCCCCAGGAAACAAGGAAACAAAAAAAAAGAAAAAAAAAAGGGATAATTCATTTGTTAAAGCGACTAGATGATAGCTTAGGAGTTCAGTGGCCCCCACCCTACGGTCAACCGCGGGCAGAACCACGGTCCACAGAACGAGGCTGCAGATGATCAGAGGCCACGCAGCAGATCACTCCCGGCGCGAGCGCCAGCACACTGAGACGCTGGCACGGGTGCCGAGCAGTGCACCACGCAGTCAACCGCCCCGCAGGCTGTCCATGCGATCCAAGCCTCCGGCCGCTGTCCACCGCACGCTACCCCCCCCCCCCCCCCCCCCCCCCCCCGCCGCCGATATATAGTTTTATCTCGTGTTAATCAGGAACAGAGCGTCCACTGAACGGTTCTGGAGGCTGCGTCTTTCTTTTTTTTTTTATTTAACAATACTATCATTCCTTGGAAGGAATACAATAGGAGTGGCACTGATAAACACAAAATGAACAATTATAAGACAACGCGGTCACGTTCCAATACAACGCTACGATAGGAAATACGTATTAGAATCGACATCAGACAAGGCAAGAATGAAAGCACGTTGAAAAAAGAAAACTGTATGACAATACATGCACAAACACAAATTCAAAGTCCCGCAGCACAAATAAAAACAAAAGGTCAATCTCGATGAAATAGTTATAATTAAAGTGCTGTTCCCGCTACAAAACAACCTATTTATACATATGGTGCGAGTTGGCTTAAAAACAAAGAAACATTATCACAGTCAACGACATGCCTGGGTAGTTTGTTCCACTCCGATGTTGTCCGTGGGAAAAAAGAGTATTTAAAGGAATCAATTCGGGACCGGTGTTCAATAATCGTTTTCGAGTGTGTAAATCTGGTATTTGTTCTAGTCGCGAAAGTTACGTATTTGTCCTGTGGAATTTTAATGGAGTGGTTGATGATTTGGAAGAGGGTTTTAAGGCGGGCTATTTTTCTTCTAGTTTGCAAGTGTATTAAATCAGTTTGACACATTAGCTTTGACGGGGAATGGTTACGTCCAAATTTGTTGAACACAAACCTAAGTGCTCTTCTCTGAACCATTTCTAATTTGTCTATGTTTTTTTTTTGTGTAAACGGGTCCCATACAACACTCGCATATTCAAGAATGGGACGAATTAAAACTTTATAAGCGAGCAGTTTAGTGGTAGACGGAGCATCTTTCAAGATTCGTTTTAAATACCATAATTTGTTATTGGCTCTGCTTACTATGTAATCGATATGGTTGTCCCATTTAAGTTCCGAAGAGAAAATAAGTCCTAGGTATTTATATTTAGTTACGCTGCTAAGCTTGTGTCCGGACAACTCGTAGTCAAACACAAGTGGGGATTTTTACGCGAGATCGTCATGCTGACACATTTCTCTTTATTTAATGCCATTTGCCAATCATTGCACCAGTTATATATTTTTTTCAAGTTATTATTTAAGTTTATTTGATCATTACGTGTTTTTACTTCAGAGTATAGTACGCAATCATCTGCGAACATTTTTATTCGAACATCGATAGTTTTCACGATATCATTAATAAATATTAAAAACAACACAGGTGCCAGAACCGTGCCCTGGGGCACTCCTGAGGTTACTGGTGATACGCTGGATACGTTATTGTTGAATGTAACATACTGCCTTCTACCCTTAAGGTAATTCTCGAACCATTTCAATAAGGATTCCGATTTAAGAATTGCTTGTAATTTAGCTAAAAGTTTGTCGTGGGATACCTTATCGAAAGCTTTTGCCAGATCTAAAAAGATGACATCTGTCTGAGAACGGTTATTTAAGCATTCGCTAAATTCGTGGGTTGTTTCCAGAAGTTGAGTTGCAGTTGAAAGTCCCCTCCTAAAACCATGCTGTTCTTTAGTTATTATAGAGTGATCTTCTAGATGGTTAGTGATGTGCGAGCATATGATATGTTCTAGTATCTTGCAACATTGGGAAGTCATTGATATTGGTCGATAGTTTGTGACGTTTGTTTCCTTTCCGGATTTTAGGATGGGAACTATTTTCGAAACTTTCCAAT
Source organism: Ixodes ricinus (assembly GCA_037355805.1). Lineage (NCBI taxonomy): Eukaryota > Metazoa > Arthropoda > Arachnida > Ixodida > Ixodidae > Ixodes > Ixodes ricinus. Next base: position 28,557 of record JAZHYW010031479.1, on the reverse strand, counting down.
CATCGGGAAGGGAACCGAGAGACAAGGAGTTTTGGAAAATTATTTGCAGGTATTTAGAAATCCATTCAGCATATCGCTTCAAAAAGGCCGTGGGAATTAAATCTGGGCCGGGACTTTTTTATCGTCAAGGTTAAGCAATAAGGACAAGATCACCTTCTTCAGATATCTGCAGTTCATCGATCGCTGGTATATCATCTAAATTTTCAACAGGAGGTACATAATGGTTATCAGTTGTGAACACATAAACAAAATTACTATTTAGGCCTTCAGCAATTACGGATGCTTCTTGTGTTAAAATACCATTTATTAGGAAACTGTTTGCCATCTTTTTCTTCGATCGAAAGTGTCTCCAGAATTTTTTCGGCGAGGATACCAAAAAGTTTGGAAGTGTATAGTTGAAGTAACGTGCCTTAGCTGAGGATATCATTTGTTTATGGGTTTGGTTCAGTTCAATAAGGCGGCATTTGTCTGTTAATGTGGCTGTTTTCTTTATTTTCTTTCGCAGTCTTGAAATTCTACGGCCAGTTTGGATTATCTCACGTGTAATCCAAAGATTCTTCTTGTTTATTTTTTATTTTTTGTTGGAACATATTTAGTAATGCATTCGAAAATAATTGTCTTGAAGGAGTTCCACAAGTCATTCATACACACATTTTCTGTTTCTGAAAGCAAGCAAAATAAATCGATGGAGAGTTCGAGATGATCTAAGATGGAAACATCATCTGCATTCATGAAGTCGTATACAGGAATAGTAGTTGTCAAGTCACGATGGCGCATTGTTAGGGGAAAAGAGGCGACAACCATCTTATGATCGCTGATACCATCGAAAACGTCTACATCACTGTCGTCAGATAGCTCGTTGCTAATCAGGACAAGATCAAGTAGAGATTGCGAAGAACCCTGAACTCTTGTGGGTTTGCATACAAGTTGGTCGAGATTAAACGTAAAGGCGATATCAAGTAATGCTTCTGCACTTTCCCTTTCATCTGATCCTGGCTGCAACATTTTCCAGTCGATGTGAGGTAAGTTAAAATCGCCAGCAAGAACGACCTTATTGTGATTTTTAACATGCAGTAAAAGGTACTCTTCTATATCTTAGAAACCCTTGTCACGTTACTTTCCCTATCGGTACCAGGGCGCTTTTCTAAGTGTTCTGCACGTGCCCTGGAGCTTGGGTTTGTCAGACACTGAAAATTTACATCGGAAAACACCGAATATGTGGGACATCTTCACCGAAAAACACCGACATCTTCAAAAACTCGCTTTTTCCATGCACCACTCAACGCTAGAAGGAGTTAACAGAAAATAGAGTACCGCAAAAGAAAACTCCCAATTTGTTTTGGACCCTAGCTCCACTCCATACATAGTATATTTTGTGTTATTTGATTTAGCACACAAGCATGTTAGGGGTGTCGAGAACTTTTGTCGAACCAGATTTTAGGTCGACCTTTCGGGGTTCGACTGCTTCGAAACGGCTCGACGAACCTCCGATTTTTTAACCAGATTCGACCGGTTCGACTTTGTAGACATGCTTGATACAAGCTTGTTTAGGTTTGGAATTTTTTTATGCAAATGGTTATTTTAATTTTATGAACAGTTGCAATTAAAATAAACTAATTATAATCACTGAAGAAGTTAATAACTTAATGTTTGTACTGTATTAACTGAAATAACCAATCAGTGCTGCCCTTAATTCATCCCTTAGCCATCACCATCCAATCCGAAACCAACTGGCCAGCCCGTCGCGCATGCGCATATTAGTCGAACCTGAGTCGAACCTTTGTCGAACAAAGTTCGAAAAAGTCGAACTCGACCATCGACCGGTTCGCTGACACCCCTAGTTGTAGTGTCACACTGTTTTCTTCTTTTTTTTAAAAAGTTTTGTGTTCGCTCTAGGCCATTTCTTCAATGTGTTGTGGTGTCATTTACTTGTTAGCCCCTTTTCACTATAATGTCCTCACGGGCGTTATCTGGTACCTGAAATACATAAATAAATAAATAAAAGAAAACCCGATGGAGTCCTAATTTGGCATCTGAAAGGTTTTCTTTAGCTGCACGTTTCACTCTCGGTTAACGTTTCCATTCGGCATTATGACCGGAGGATTCTACTGGAGCTACGACAATTCACTCCTCTCACTAAAATCCTTCAGAGAAGTGCACATATTTTGTTATTGTCATTTCTTTCGCGGCCACCGACATAAATGAAGTTTTTTTTCCTCCTGAAATATTAATTACGTTTGACCTTGACTTGAGTAATGAGCACTTTCAAACATAGTCCGTGCTATACAGCAGTAGTAGCTCTAGTATTTATGATGAATGGCATTATGAGGCAAATTGTTCTTTAGACTTTGGACGAAGTGGCTTAGGTGCCCGGATACCCACTTACGGGCTCCAGTGTTGGGTAAAGTACAGTACATCTAAAAGGTACTTCAAGTAAGGTACAAAGTAAATGAGACGTGATGTGCTTCAAGTAAAGTAGTAAGTATACCGCATGCAATCAGGGGCGGATGCAGGAATTTCCTGAGGGGGGTCAGGTGTTGGTCAGCGTACCATATATGTTTAGGAACCCCTTCCCCTCTCCCTCGTTTTACGCCCTAAATTTTACACATGCAGAAATCAAGAGGGGGTCAGGACATCCGGACCCCCCCCCTCTCTAAATAGCTCCTGGATGCAATGTACTTGAAGTAAAGTACTATAAATACAATGTAATTTCAAAGTAAAGTACAAGTATTTTAACACAATCTTTCATGGTGCTCTTGCATTCGCCTATACAGTGACTTTTTTACTGGTATGCATTGCTCAGGGGTAATCAGGGGTGCTTGACCTACTTTCAAAAACAGCGGCGAATATTTGATAAATTCAAGTAGTTTTTTTTTTTCAGGAACGGAGCCAAATTGAGAAGTTTTTCTTCTGAATTTGGCGCTGCTTGCACTGGTTTGATGCACCTAAGGGGGTTATACTAGGAGAGAGCATGACGTCAGCCCCCAAGCTTCCGCAAGCAATCCTCTCATAGAGGAGTGTCCTCGCAAGCGAGCTGGTGATAATTAATCATAATGTGACACCGGAGATTGGGTGTGAAAAAATTAAGGAACTTTCAAGTCGAAGGAAAAGACATAAGAGAATGTCTGAAAACATTGGGACGTTCTCCATCTGTTGTCTTTTTCTTTGACTTGAAAGTTTAATTTTTCCGCACCACAGTTTCAGGTGCTACATTGTGATTAATTTTGCTCTCCTAATATTTTGCACCTCGTTGCTTGTGCTGACCGATCGAGAAGCAGCGAGTTAAAAAAGCTACGGGAAAGCCGCCCCAGGACAAACGGAGCAATGCGTCGTTTGCTCACGTTTCTGGTGAGAGTAGAATATACCTCCCAGTATATCATTGGAGTTTACAAAGCATCATTTTGTGATACAAATTTAACACAACCAAATTTAGAGAACGTACTTTGAAGTCGGGAATTGTACTTTCCTCGGAAAGTACCAGAAAAAAATACTTCAAGTAAAGTAGAAGTACATATTCAGAGAATATACTTCAAGTAAAGTACAAGTTTCCTAAACCTACTTGAAGTAGTAGTACTTTAAGTACAATGTACTTAAAGTACTTCTCAACATTGACGGGCTCTGTCCAGCCTGCTGGGAAAGGGCAGAACGTCGTAAATAGACTTCTACTGAATGTCACGCTGCTCAGAGTGGCGTTGATTGTCCGTTGTACGTCGCGTGATTAGAGGAGAGAGCTTACGAGAAAAAATAATTAATAAGCACTAACAACAGAGGTGAAACGGTCCGTCTTCGGGGTAGTAGGTCGGAAGGTATGATAGAATGAAATTCTTGATGCTCGAAACAAGAAGGACATTAATTCTATTCATTTTTGGTTTTGAAGCAGAGTCTATTTATTTATTCAATATACCCTTCAGCGCCCAAAGGCATTACAGAAAGAGGGGGGGGATATACAGCGAGAGAAAAACAATAAACGAACTCTAGGTTTGTGACATAAAGTTTGCTAGTGGCAAGAACAAGAAGAATAGTAAGCTTTATACAATTATTAACACATTTGACATATCAGGAGATAAGGTACAAGCACTCTTCAATAAGTCTGGAAAAAACACATTGTTGGATGATACCATGACAAGCGACTCGGGTAGACAGTTCCATTGATGAGTGGTAAGAGGAAAAAAGAGTGTTTAAAGATATTAGTGCGGCACGAATATTCGCGAACCTTATTCTGATGATCTACCCTGCGTGATATGAAGTGAGGTAGCTGAAGAAACGATCCCCTGTTGATGCCCGTTTTGTTATTATAAATGTTATGAAAGAGTTTCAAACGTAAAGCGAATCTTCGGCATTTTAGCGGCTGCCAACCAAGACAGTCTTTTAGGAGACTCGACCTTACAGTATAATCATAATTTCCGGTCACGAATCTCGCTGCTCTGTTTTGAACCCTTTCAAGGTCGTCACAAAGATACTGTATCTGGGGGTCCCAGAGTACACAAGCATACTCAAGAATGGGCCTTATATTTGTCAAATACAATGTCTCCTTAACTTTGGGAGGGCAGTTTCTAAAGTTGCGTCCAAAGAAATACAACATACCAGTCGCTTTAGCGGTTATTTTGTTAATATGGGACTGCCAAGATAACCGTTCTGTAAAGGTTATCCCAAGATATTTTACCTCTGGAGTTACGGTCAGTGTAGTGCCATTTAGGCTGTATGACAAAAACAGCGGTTTAGTTTTTTTTTTTTGTGAAGCGCACATGATGACATTTATCAATGTTTAGATTCATATGCCAACTTTCACACCAGTCTGAAATGCGGTCTATATCCCGTTGCAAAGCAGTGCTATCAACAGAGTTCTGAACAGATCGATATATCACGCAGTCGTCGGCATAAAGACGAATACTTGACTCTATGCCCATGGTAATGTCATTAATGAAAATGAGAAACTTAAAGGGGACCTAGAACGGATCCCTGCGGGACCCCCGAAGTGACGTCCACATATGTAGATTTTTTACTGTTTACTACTACGCACTGCTTTCGCTCAGTAAAGTAATCTCTTAGCCACAATAACACATTAACTGGAATATTTAATGAGGATAATTTAAGTAAGATTAATTCGTGTGAAACAGAGTCGAACGCTTTCTTTAAAATCAAGAAAAACACAATCCACCTGAGAACCTCTATCATACGAAGACGCCACATCATGAAAAAATTCGAGTAACTGCGTTTCGCACGAGAAGCCGCTTCTAAACCCATGCTGGAAGGGAGAAAAATAGTTGTTCGTGTTTAGATGATTGACTAAAGTGCTAAATATGATGTGCTCAAGCTGTTTCGAGCATGCGGGTAGAAGAGATATAGGCCGGTAGTTATCTACTTTACTCTTAGATCCACCTTTATGCACAGGCACAACGCTGGCTACCTTCCACTTTGCCGGCAGCTTTGAGGATGACAAGGATTTTGTGAAGAGAATAGGAGATAAGAGGAAACCACGTCAGCACATTCCTTCAAAACGCGATTTGGGATTTCGTCAGGGCCAGTGGCCTTATTTATGTTCAAGTTTAGAAGGAGGCTCCGAATTCCGTCAGCATTTATTTCTAAGTTCGACATTGGAGAGAGTGACTCAGCTAGAAAATGATCGGGCACGTCAGTGACTGGTTGGGAAAAAATGATTGGAAGTAATTATTGAAGCATAATGCTTTCTCACAATCATCAGATACCATTGTACCATTACTGTCAATTGGCGGTATTCCAGTATCCTCTTTTCTGTTACTCCCAATATATTTCCATACAGCTTTGGGATTTGTTTTTAAACGTTGTTCCAGAGAATTATGGAAGCTTTGTTTCGCCGTTTTTAGCTGCTGTTTGTAGACAATATTTACTTGTTCTAGTTGCCTAAGACTCTCAGTGGTTTGGTTTTTACGATACCGTAAATAAGCACGCCTTTTTTCTTTATGATGGACCGCAGCTCTCCGTTTATCCAGGGCTTATCTTTGCGCTGCCTTGACCGTAGTATTTTTGATGGTACATAAATATCAATTAAATGCTTTAATTTACATGAGAACGTATTCCAAAGATCGTCCATATTTAAAGATAAACTGAGTTCCTCAAACTCCAAAAGAAAGGAAAATAGCTCTTCCGTCAGGCTAGAGTAAGCACCCTGGTCATAGAAGTAAACCCTTCTGGGAACGCATTTAGAAGTTTTAGCTTGAGGGCATTTCAAATTACCAATAACGACGTCGTGGTCGCTGATTCCTGGCAGAACCGATACAGAAACCTTTCCTGGCAGAAACCGAACCAGAGACGAAAAACGCGCGCGTGGAGCGTATGTATACGTCCCAAGCGTATAGTGCAATTTAGGTAATGAAATCCGATGAGATCTGGAGCGATCCGAAATAGCTCTCCACGCTCGCGCTTTTAGGTCAGTCAGTGTTAAAGTGGGCTAGCGCGGGCCACAAAAGATAAACTAAAGCAATAATAATGTTAAAAATAAAAGCGGTCTGATTGCATTGTTTGAGCCAAGACCGTGACTTGTACACCTGGCAAGTAAAGTTATGCTGTGCATGAAGGGTACGGGAGCGCGCGTCGACAGGGTGTTCGTGCGCTTCATGTATTGAAATATCGAACGTTTGCGGATACCTCCATGAGCGCGCCTGTTAGTACAGGGCGTGTAATGCCAAGTCGTTCAGAACACTCTTGCATCTCTCTTTATTCGTGTTTACCTGCGCAATTTCGGTTCCCCATTTCCGTACAGATCTGGTCTATGCTCTGGTGTACCGAAACAAGCTGTCAATCGGACGTTGCAGTATCATGACCGCCATATATAGACCTGGGCTAACGAGGTAAGCCCGCGATTCGGACGGAACACGGGCTGGGCAAGCACGCTAAAGAAGTCGGGCTGTTTGTTCTAGGGTATGAGCACCGCCCCGGCAAAAAACATGGACAACGTGGGATGCGAGATACTAATGACGAGACTTCAGTTTACTCTTACTTCGTTATGGTGGGCGTAATGCGGCAGCTAATAAAGTTATTGAATATGACATGTTTCTCGTCCGTCTAATTTTATTTTGTAGGTTAACTAGGTCAACGCAAGATTGGAAGCTCTAATTTCGCCCAACAGCAGATAAGTGGGTCCTCGGTGAGGGAAGTTTTCGACCCGACGTTTGGCAATGATGAAGAAAAATTGTATGGCAAATTGCTAGGGAATTTTGTTGGATACGTGAAATGTTCAGCATCACAAGCGTTTGGCGCTAGCTGAACCTCGTGGCTGCACTTGTATAGGTCACGTGACGTCAATTTCCTCGCTAAATTTAGCGGGAAATTGAATATATGTGTAAGCCACGTCACATAAAGTTTCCCGCTAAATCTAGCGGGGAAACTGAATTTATGTTTAGGTTATGTTACACGAAGCCATGTGATGTCATTTTGCCCACTAAATTTAGCGGGGAAGCTGAATCGGTGTTGAGGTCAGGTGACGTCAATTTTTCCCGCTAGATCTAGCGGGGAAGTTAAATTGGCTTTGAGGTTACGTGACGTCGATTCTCCCGCTGAATCTAGCCGGGAAACTGAATTTGTGTATAGGTCACGTGACGTCAATTTTTCCGCTGAATTTAGCGGGGAAACTAAATTTGTATAGGTCACGTGACATGACGTCATGTGACATTGAATTGGTGTTGAGGTCACGTGACGTCAATTTTCCCGCTAAATCTAGCGGGGGAACTTAACCCGGCTTCTTCACGAACTCCAGAGCAACTAATTGACATGAGGTCATGGAACTTGACGTCAATTTTCCCGCTAAATCTAGCGGGAAAACTGACTTTGTCTAGACGTCACGTGACGTTAATTTCCCCGCTAAATTTAGTGGGAAAGTGAATTATGTCAAGGTCACGTGACGTCAACTGTCCCGCTAAATCTGGCGGGGAAAATGAATTTATGTGTGTCACTTGATGTCAACTTTCCCGATAAATCTAGCGAGGAAACTCAATTCATTTTTCCCGCTATCTTTGGCGAGGAAGCTTAAATGGTGTTGAGGTCACGTGACGTCAATTTTCCTGCTAAATCTAGCAGGGCAACTGAATTTGTGTATAGGTCATGTGACACCATGTCACGTGACGACAATTTTTCCGAGAAATTTAGCAGGCAAACTGAATGTGTGTGTGTAGGTCACGTGACATGACGTAATGTGACATAATTTTCTCGCTAAATTTAGCTGGGAAATGGAATTGGCGTTGAGGTTACGTGACGTCAATTTTCCCGCTAAATCTAGCGGGAAAAGTGAATTTCTGTAGAAAGTCACGTGACACGAAGTCATGACGTCATTTAGCGGGGAAACTGAATTGATGTTCAGGTCACGTGGCGTCAATTTTCTCGCTAAATCTAGCGGGGAAGCTTTAATCCGGCTTCACTTAATTCGGCTTCACGAAATCGGGAACAACTATTGGCGACGTGTGCGAACTACAGGGGCGCTTCTCTAGCTATCATCGTCATCGTTTGTGACGTCACGGGTAGGACAGACCGCGCAGATCTTGGATCCCTCGGCTCGTCAGCTCGCTTCATGCGCTGTTTGGGTAACGCGCAGCAAAGCCGGTTTCACGTATTGTGTTTATTTGGTGAAGTGATCTTTATAGTAAGACATTTTACCAAAGCTTGAAACCGTGGCACGCGTAGTCGCGCCAACGAACAGTTTTGGCGTTGAGGTGTCGAAGCACTAGGATGGTGGTGTGCTGTTCTCGACCCCAGTGCAAAAATCTAGATGATGAAAATAGTATATCCAGCGCTTTACCCCACTACAACGTATACCACGGCGAATGGGGTGTATTTTTTATTATGATTCGTACAAAATAACACTGAGAAAGGAATATCTCATCAAATTGAAAATATGAAAGCGAAATTCGAGAACCTCTCGTGTGTGTAGTAAACACTTCACTGAAAGCGACTCCGTGCATCTTGTTGGTTCCAATGTGTTCTGTGAGTGCATATCTCTTATTAGTTCCAAGTTGATTGCCTTTTTATTTTTTTGTGTAGATTAATAATTAGACATTTCCTCAAAATAACTAGCAGGAAGAAGCGGTGGCTGACTTCCGGAGTCGTTTCAATTAAATCCCTGCTTATCCACCCGGTCGACGCGAAACGTGCTAGACCTCCTCGTGATCGAAGTCTTAAATCTAGTAAGTTGGTGCATAGCCTCCTCTATACTGACTATACTCTCTATACTGAGTATAGAGGAGGCTATGGTTGGTGACACTTCAGCGTCCCAAAAAATGAGGTATACACCTGTTATGAATTACTACCGTTTGTATGTTTGATTTTGTGGACCCGAAAGCGCATAATGCGTGATAAGCTTCTCAGCCAGCGATTTTATATTTGTAAACAATTCTTAGTAAAAATTGGATAGGAGAAATTAATAAATCACCTTAATTTGCCGGGCCATGTCCGACAATTTAAGAATTAATGAAAATTTCTGCTTTTCTTTTGACCAGAAGTCGCGATGTGACAAACTTCTTTGCCAGGTATTCGATACGGGAGGAGCTAAGTATCAGTTGCTGACGAGCATTAGCTTGTCAGCAACTGTCGAGTCACACTTGGATAGAAACGCCCGTATCGGCAAGCTCAATGTAGCTAAAACAAGTGTGCGGCGCTTTGCAACACAATTGTGGCGCGTGCACAGCTGAGAAGACAGCACGTCATTTACTCTGGTGAATGCAAAACCTTTTTCTACATCAGTCTCCACAGATCCAAAATGCAAGAATCAGAGAGGCTGTGAATAGTCCTGAGGCTCGCCGCGCAAGCTGCACTGTGCAGCTCCAGGGTTGTTTTTGAACATTTTAGTGTTTTTTAATATAAAAAGCAACTTCAAGGTGTTGTTATTTATTAGAAAGATTACTCACACAAACGTCATACACGTTTCTGTAATAAATAATCTGTTTCTAATGTGTATAAATGCAAACTAACATAGCCATTCCGTGCTTTGACGTAGCGCGTCGTCTGCTTGCATCCTACTAGCTCCGTCATAAGAGGTTCTCCGTGAGGTGGCGCCACCAAAAAACATCTAGTCACCAATTAGCCAAAGAACGTTTCACGTTAAAAATATTGCGAATGAAAAGTTTGGAAAATACAAAATGATATGAGGATGGAGCTGCTGGCGACGCGTTTCCTCTTCCTCAGTATCGATCGAGAACGGCGACAATAACCGAATTTTCGCTGCAGGTCTAATTCGAAGCTTGTCTGGCGCACTCCTATGCTACGGACCAACGTGCGTAGAGCCAGTATTGGATTCCGTGTGCATGGAACTCAAACTCTGGCGGCACCGCTCGGTGCTCATCACGAATGTGCTGCCTCGGTAAACTTTCGTAAACTGGATTAGGCAAGGGGAATCCCGCAAGACAGTGATTTCCCTACACAACCCCCTTGTTCTTCTGAAGGCACCCCTTAATTTGTAATGACTTCTCTATTCTCAATCCCCCCTACCCCCACCCGCCCCACCCCCTAAAGATGTATACCCCCCCCCCCCCTAATTTAACTTCCTGGGAAAACCCCTGCCACAAGATACGAGTTTGGCTGGTCATTCTCTCGAAACCGATGACATATCGGGCCGTATATATTTTAGTACCGTCCCTGCGAAAGCCGTACAGGGAAGAGCGGGCCCCAACCTTATAAAAGAATATAAAAGCTGTATTAGGTGTAGTGAGAGAGAAAGCGAGACAGGGAGATACCGTGGCCTGCTTCTATCGGTGGCTAAAAGACTGGGGAAGTCATCTCGAAAGTGCACGCCTCCGTGACATCTTCAGAAGCAGTAAAAAGTTTACTGCGGTCTTGACGGTCTGGAGTACGCAGGAACGGACCCTGGGCCCGGGTTTACAGCCTGTCTGGATGCGCCGCCGTCTGGCTATGGCATTCGGGACATCCTGCTTACGCTATATCCTACACCTGCCATTGGTGTATTTTTTTTTCAATATGTTATTAGACGTTTGTTTGGTTGCTAAATAACGGCGGATTTTCTTCACTTTATGTCTGAAAAAATTTCGCCGAGTCTAAAAATATGTATCCTAGAACTCTGTCAGAACGGCACCCAAAATGAAGAGATAAATGGTAAAAGAAAAGAAAAACATAGGGTGGGCTATCTTTGGAGATGCGACAGCAAAACTTTATCGATAATTATTGATAAACGTCAGGGCGCCCTTTACAACCCACGTGACGCGGGAACTGATACCGCAGATCGCGGACACGACAAATTTGCGTTTCACGATGCGATAAACACGCGGGAATTCGTTTCAAACTCTTGTGTCACGGGAAAGGACAATCCAGGTTGCGGGTGGACGCAGCAGATTCGCGTTTCACGGTCACCGGAACGAAAACCGCAGATCGCGGACGCAGCAGATTCAAGTTTCATGGCGCAATAAACACGCGGGAACCGGCTGCAAACTTACCTGTCATGGGAACCGATATTGCGTGCGCAGATCGCGGACTAAAAATCGGAAATCCGCTACAAACTCGGATGTCACGTGAACAAATACCGCATTTCAGGATGCAATACTATCTCGCGGGAACAACTCGCGCAGTTACGGGAATCTATGACGCGCACGGATCGCGGACAAAAACGCGGGAATCCGAACTCGCTTGTCAGACGTCACCGGATACCGCAGATTGCAGCGGTTGACGCGATCCGGAGTGGGCAATCTCTCTAGGGAGGGCATCCTTACGGAATTTCCCGGTATGCGTCAGAGAGCTGCGGGAAATTTTGCCTGCTCATTTCTATAGATTGCCAGAAAATCGTTTGATGATGAGTAGAACGAGTCACGCGCCACGAAGAAAAGAACCCAGTTCCAGGATCAGTCTGGATGTCGTTTCTTGCTACTTTGCTCCTAAACACTTGTGTCAGGTATGATCGGGATTGATCATCTGACCAATTATGTCGTAGTTTCACAACACACATTTTAACAGGGGAAACTACGTGCAGCGTTTCCGAACCTAACATGGGCTACCAACCTGCCGTGTAACTGTTCTCGGCGTCACTCGCATTTCTGCGTAACTGCTATCGGAATTTTACAGTAGAAGATTGGTGTGCTGTAGTATTTTGCGTATTTCTTAAGCGTTTTTGATGCCTTTTAGATATGCGGCACTTTATATGTAGTTTTATACTTTTTAGGGCGGAACAGCTTAGCCGGAAAACCTTAGTAGATTGATCAGTATAGTCACCGTGATCGCTGTCCAACAAGGCATGTAGTTGGGCTAGTTGGTGGTACATTGTGATTGGTGGGAACAGCGCAAAAAAGACGTAGGACGAGGTCGAAGAAACACACAGACAGGGCGCTGACTTACAACTGAACGTTTATTGCTCTGTAAACAAAGAAATAAACACAGAAAGGCGGAAAGGGGAGAGAACAAACAGATCAAACCAATAACATACGGCATCACCCACGCCCACGCACCGTCACACAAACCTGCCACACTTTCTTAGAAAAACTATCTCGTCATTCGCAAGGGCAACAGAAGGAGCGCTCACACACGTGTCAGCTCCGATAGACGCCATAAAAAATGCTTCGTCCATCTCCCTCGCAGTCTTGTTTTTGTGACGTGACAAAATCTTTATATATATCACAAAAACAAGACTGCGAGGGAGATGGACGAAGCATTTTTTATGGCGTCTATCGGAGCTGACACGTGTGTGAGCGCTCCTTCTGTTGCCCTTGCGAATGACGAGATAGTTTTTCTAAGAAAGTGTGGCAGGTTTGTGTGACGGTGCGTGGGCGTGGGTGATGCCGTATGTTATTGGTTTGATCTGTTTGTTCTCCCCTTTCCGCCTTTCTGTGTTTATTTCTTTGTTTACAGAGCAATAAAAGTCAGTTGTAAGTCAGCGCCCTCTCTGTGTGTTTCTTCGACCTCGTCCTACGTCTTTTTTGCGCTGTTCCCACCAATCGCTGTCCAATCTGCGTTGCTCTGTTCTCGCTCTCCTTCAAGGCAAAGTTGGGAAGTCACTTTGTTTTCTAAATACACTGCATCATACAAAGTGCGTGTAGAGCCGTGCAATGAGTACTGCTGTCAGTATTCAGGTTTTATTTTAAACACACCATAAGGTGAACAAGAAAAGGAAACTCTCGGAAGCCTCTGAATGGTCGCTGACATTTTTCTAATAAACTTAGGTTCGTTAGCTGACTCTAAATCTCCTAGCAATATGTCGACTGCCACTCCGAAGCATTTAAACATAGTTAATGTTGAAGTTTTTCCCTCCAGCTTCGACTACTATCTTTACACAGGGAGCGATTGGCCGCCGTTTTTGTAAATTGTCTGCCGAATGATGTTTCCATCTGACGGTAAGCTATTATAGGACGCTTGTCGTACATTTCGGATTCTGCTAGCGTACTTTTCTAGCACGTTTTTAGTGCACTAAAAGAGGGTTAAAAGATTCTACTAGTGTGACACTTCGAATTAACTTAAATTGCCCTTAACGCTTGGTAAGTTTTATTCGAGTGATCTACTAATGCACTGACTTCGAGCGTACTAAGAAAGTGCACCTATAATATAGGTACACCTTTGGTTAATATCTTTTTAGGATATTTTTAGCAACCTCGTCGGAAATTAGTGTATGCTAAAAGTTAAAAAAAAAAGTATGCTCGAAGCTACACTGGTTTTCGCCAAAAGTTGTTTCAAGTTCCGCGTGAAAAATAAGGAAGCAAAAACTAGGTTAATATTTTTCGTGTTTTCTTGTGTCGTGTGTCACGCGTAAGTTGGATCGTTATTGTGATCTTTCAGTACTTAAGGAAAAACTCGCCTTTCCCGTTGGTTTCAATCAAATTTGGACGCCGAGTCATTACGCCGTCTCCACTACGTGATTTTTCCTCTCTCTCTCTTCTATGGATTGGTATCATTAGTCAGTTCTCCCTTCCGTAGTTTTGGTGCCCGCTTCATGAGCGAACAGGAGCGAGGTGCGCCCACGTCCCGGCTTCTATCGAGGCCCTAATTTGGTCTCAAAACGGCGGCCGTGCGCGAAACTAACGAGCGAACACGTATCAATCTCTATTCGCGGTGTCAGCGCCACCTTTCTTTCCAAACGATGAAAAGTGGCGAACGGGGTTGCTTTGTTACGAGGGTGCAAAAAACACATCTCAGCGCCTTCCTCCCGCAGAACCCAATCGACGACCAAGAAGAGACCATGAGAAAGAGAGAGAGAAAAGGTTGGTTTATTAGAAAGGCGAAGAGGTTAACCAAGCCACGAGATCACGTGCTCTATGCGCAAGTAGTCGCGCAAGCATTTTGAAGAGTGCATTTGCAACTGCACGGGAGGCAACGCCGCTCAGCGAAAAAGGCGTGAAGGAGAGGAGCTGCATGGGAACTTTCGCCTGATCAAAAGGTGCAGCGAAAACTGGCGCGGCTTGACGACCGAAATGTGAAACAGAGGAAAAGGAATAATGCACGATGTTGGAGCTGCAAATAGTTCTGATTGAAGCTTGCTGGCGAAAGAATTTCGTTTTCCTCTTTGCGGTCGCATATATATGTACTGCGGCCGCAAATTGTAAAACGAAACAGTATACGGGCTGAGGCGACCGTAACAAACCGCACGAAGTAATATTTTATAAAAGAGGGAAAGAGAGAGAGAAAGAGAGCAGTAGTAGTCACCAAGAGTCACTCACAGTGCTGTACTACACTCCGAAAATCATGACTGGAGCCAATCACTGCGATCGAACAAAAGGAGTAACTAAAGCATCTGTAAGTGAGAATTATGATCACGCTTTGTAATATGTTTTTAATATATACATATATATATATATATATATGTTTTTTTTTTGGGGGGGGGGGTTGGTTGATGGTTTCATCTCATTGGCTGGAGAGGGATAATAAGGTGATCGGGTCTTTCCACAGGGATGAGATGACGAGGTTCAAAGAAGCTCGTTATAAACATTGGTGTGGCAGCGGACAATGAGTGCCGGATATAGCGCCGTCTAAAGTGCCTTCATGTAGGCACCCTAGTGCCGTCCACGTCCCGGTGTCAGGTCGCATCGCCCTCTGGCGGATGTTGGGCACAACAGAGGGGATGAAATTTTAAAAGGTTCTCGAAAGGTATTCAAAATTTACAATTTCTAAGTGACAGCATAAAAAAAAAAAGTGTGTCTCTCAACCTGCACAGTTAAATGGTATAACAGGCTTAAACCAATCAAAAATAAATAAATAGGGTCCAACGACCGAAAAGGTCATTGGAAGGACAGACAGAACCAAATGTATTTTTAGAAATAAAAAAGTGAGCAGCAGATGAGGTCGTATACGCTATCCCAAAGGGCCCATCTTGCTCGGCCGGGCGCCGAACGGGAATTGATAAGAGACGGAAATTGCTTCCTTGACTGCGGACCGCCAGAGAGACACTCACGTTTAAACACACGCCCGTGCTTGCGGAAAAAAAAGAAAAGAAAAAGAAAGCCCGTATGATGAGCATCACTGTGGCTGATTGGAAAGTGAATATTTTCCCGTTGTCTGTGTGTATTTTTATCCTTTTTTCTCGAATAGCGTGGAAAGGATGGAAAGGTTTGTGACATTTGTACTGGGCTTCCCGGATCGCAATAAGCTAAACTACAAAAAGCCGTCTTCCAAAAAAGAAAAATAATATATAAGGAGAGAAAGGTATTTTTCAATTAAAAAAGTAAAAATAAAAAAAGAAAAAAAAATAGAACAGACGAATGGCATGGCCAGTCGGAGCTTCATTTTTGGAGTTATAAATTGTCTATACCCGTTTTCACCTCAAGAAAAATGCAAGTTTTGCGCATTGTTCGTACGCGGCGCGAAATATAGTTTTTATATCGACATTTGGTTGTCGGAGGAAAAAGCGATAGCTTTTGGCGTTTGGAACGTGTACGTCTTTATAAGATAGCATATATCTAATCTAAAATTCACCTGCATATATCTTAATTATCAACATCAAGGGGAAATTAGTAATGCTCCGCGAGGAGACGGACCTATTTTACTACGGTTCTTGGGGGAAAACAGGTATAGACTTGTTGTGTACACCACGTAAGCGCGAACAAACCACCGCAAGTTTTGTCGTTTTTTCTTCTCTTTTTCTTATCAGTATGGAAGGATTGCCATCCAAACTATAATATATAGGCGGAAAGTGTTCAGTTTGGGCACTATCCTGAGTGGTAAATATTGATGCCTGTAGCCAGTACCTTCGAAGAAAAAGGCGAAAGAGCGCCGAAGTCGCGCTAGCAGTGTCGCACAGTGCACTTCCGCACTGGTATCTCGCAAAGTGAGGAAGTAGAGACTGGCGTCTTAGGCTGCGATCACACTGCTAGAAGATCACGCAAAGGACAGTGTGCAGACACCGTCTTCCGAGTGTTTCTGGCTCCCGTCACGTTGGTCATACATAAACTGTCTGCAGACGTGTTGGAAGCTTACAGATGTACGAAGCTTCCAACATGCCCGAGGCACGTCCGCAGAGTTCGTCATGTCCGCGAACCGTGTCTTTTGCATGATGTGTAGTAGGGCGACTGCGGCTTCAGTCGCTCCTCGCATCCGGGGAGAGTTTTAACTGTACATACTGGATGCAAGTTTCACTTTACGACATGGGTAACAAACAAAACCCAAAAGGTGTCGCCATTCTAGACACAATGATTTTTTCTTTCTTTTTATGCCTAGGTTATTGCATAGGCGTTGCATGCGGCGCGGCGAAGGTTTCAAGCGCCAAGTTAAAGTTTCGCGAATTGCTTCCTCCGCTTGCGCAGGTGTTCCCATCCAGCGGAAGACTTGGAAGGTACTCGAAGCCGGACGACGGCCTGCGCATAGGGGCTCTAGTCTACAGTGCACTTTCGGGGCATATTGATGAGCGTATAGCGCACGCAACGAAAGCGGATGAGACGAGGGGGAGGAATGTTCGCGGTTCATGGGAAGAGCCCTTCCTCCGCTCCGCTTCAAAAGATGAGAGGTTCGCGTTTGTTGAGCCACAGTCAAACTGCTCGTACGTCATACAAAATACACGGTGTTCGCCGCATACGTGGTGACGGAATAGACCATTTGCTATATTACCCAAGCATCAAGGAGAATGCAGGGTTGGTGTTCCACGCGCCACACGCGCACGCCTTCCGCCTGTATATTGAAGTAAATAACCAAAATAAAGCGTTGACGAACGCGCGTGCAAGATACAATTTGTTTTAGGTTTTGCTTTAAAAAATTACTGCGCGAGGCCAGCACGTGGCGCGGAACACCAACCCTGCATCCTCCTTGATGTTGGCTTTAGAAATGGTCTATTATCTGGCTGTTCTCAAGCATGTGCCAGCATGTTTGATTCAACGTATCTGCAGGACAGGAACGCCATGCAAGAAAGAAACACGACCGAGGCAGTGCTTGTGGGCTGTTCTTTGGTATGCTGTATTAGCAGTATGCGCCCGTGGCAGTAGGGGTAGAACGAAGGGTCCTAAGCCCGAACGTGATGTTGCGAACAGCTATCTCCCAGACAATTAACTTAGAGCGCGTTGCATTACCCAGCGTGCGTGCATATAAGCTGGCTTCTAATTGCGATAGCGACCGCTATGAGCTGGAATCAAGACGCTGAACACAAGAAGCTCCCTGTTATCTTCGCTCGCAGACGTCGGAATTATTTCGCATCCTTCCTTCGACCGGGTGCACATTTAGTGCCGAACAGATGTTTTTGTTTCTCCGTCAATACGGTCTAGAGATTTTTTTTCTTTTTTACTGGCATAGTTAATTAAAGGTACCCCGCTTATCGCCCGTAAAGAGAGGCGACGCGGACAACCACCGGCAAAAAAGAATATTACATGTTCTCGTTTGAGTCTGGCAAGACGGATAAGAACATAGCACCTCCTTTTCTTGATCGCTGGCTTACGCTGTTCCTTCTTTCGGGCTGATGCACACGAATGCTATTCAACTTGACAAATGTGGTTTGTACAGATTAAGACGCGGAGGAATCATCCTTAGAAACTTAACATTTGCAAGTAGCTTTTTTGTTTTGTTTTTGTTTTTTCCTTCTCTTTTTATTCTTTCGATTACTGTTCCTGTCCTGTTTGTTTCTCGAGTGTAAAGTGGAGTGTTTATTCGCTAAAAGTATCAAAGTTTGCAAAGAACTAACAAAACTCAGATATCCTCACAAATCGATATTTCTTTTTTATTGGCTCATTTAAATGTAAGTTTGTCTTTGCGTAGCCTGATGCGTTTTCCGGTGTTCGAGCTGTGCCGACTTTTGAAGGTAGATACGTTTTTCACACTTTTTGTGATTAGTCTGTAGCGAGCTCCCGGCGAAGCGCGAAGGAAGAAGAAGCGCCCGGGCACTTCTTCTTCCTTCGCGCCTCGCTGGGAGTCCAAAGGTTCATGGATCAAGTGCTTCGTGGATTAAACTTCTGTTTCGCCTACATCGATGACGATTTCCTCGTCTTCAGCAAAACACGTGCGAAGAGCATGGGGACCCACCTCCGACAGCTCTTCTCTCGCCTCCACAACTACGGTGTCGTCCTCAATCCCGGCCAAATGCAACTTTGGCGTCGCCGAATTCGTCCATCGTCCAGCGGGTGGTCTAGCGCCCTGCACATGGCACCAAAAAATCTGGTGACTGGCGACCATGCGGGGATTATAGAGCCCTCAACAAAATCACGGTGCCGGATCGGTACCCAATTCCCCACATCCAAGACTTTGCTGGGGCACTACACGGATCGACAATCTTCACAAACATCGATCTCGTAAAGGCATATCATCAAATACCGGTCGAACCATCTGACATCCACAAAACTGCAATCACAACACCATTTGGCATGTTTGAGTACATACGGATGCCATTTGGTCTCAGAAATGCAGCACAAACCTTCCAAAGGTTCATGGATCAAGTTCTTCGTGGATTAAACTTCTGTTTCGCCTACATCGATGACGTCCTCGTCTTCAGCAAAACACGCGAAGAACATGAGGACCACCTCCGACAGCTCTTCTCTCGCCTCCACAACTACGGTGTCGTCCTCAATGCGGCCAAATGCAACTTTGGCGTCGCCGAATTGGATTTCTTGGGACATCATGTGGACAAGCACGGCATCCGTCCCTTGCCGGACAAGGTGAACATTATTCAACAGTTTCCCCAACCACAAACAACAAAGAAACTACGTGAGTTTTTAGGGCTCATAAACTTTTACCGACGATTCCTTCCAAACTGCTCTAGAACTCTCCAACCACTCAACCGCTTCCTCACTGGAGATCCCAAGCAATCCACTCCACTCGAGTGGAACGAACCTGCACTCAACGCCTTCGAGACAATCAAGAAACAACTTGCCGAAGTTACAACATTGGCCCATCAGAAACCTAACGCACCACTCTCCCTTGTGACCGACGCCTCCGATGGAGCAGTTGGTGCCGTACTCCAACAGTTTACCAACTCCGGGTGGCAACCACTCTCCTTTTTCTCAAAGCAAATGACACCTACCGAAACCCGGTATAGTACATTCGGGCGTGAACTTTTAGCAATCTACCTGGGCGTTAAACACTTCCGCCATTTTCTGGAAGGACGTCAATTTGTTATCCTGACAGACCACAAACCTCTGACATACGCCCTAACATCAAACAGCTCCTCTTACACAGCAAGGGAAGTCCGACAGATGGCTTACATCTCGGAATACACTAGCGACATCCGTTTCATCAACGGCAAAGAAAACACCGTCGCCGACGCGCTATCCCGCATCGGTGTCAACACCTTTACAACTGCACAGACAGCCATCAATTTCCAGGAATTGGCAGCCGCGCAACAGCTCGACG
The DNA here is from genome assembly GCA_037355805.1 of Ixodes ricinus. NCBI lineage: Eukaryota > Metazoa > Arthropoda > Arachnida > Ixodida > Ixodidae > Ixodes > Ixodes ricinus. The sequence continues at coordinate 8,844 of JAZHYW010031479.1, read as the reverse complement.
AAGAACTTCAGCACCTTCGCTCTTCGTCAACAGCGCTGGTCCTCGAAGACATTGCAATTCCTGAATGCAACAAAACACTTCTCTGCGACACTTCTACTGGCCATCCTCGACCTTACGTGCCGACACCGTTTCGACGAGTCGTCTTTGACACACTTCACTCACTCTCCCACCCAGGGATACGTGCGTCACAAAGCCTCATCTCAGCTCGATTCGTTTGGCCAAGGATGAAGTCGGACATTAGAAACTTCGCACGGGCATGCCAACAGTGCCAGCGAGCCAAAATCCATCGCCACACAGTGACACCCGTAGGCACATTCCAACTTCCCGGTGCCCGATTCAACAACGTACACCTAGATATCGTGGGACCGCTGCCTCCGTCTCACGACTATCGTTACCTGCTAACGTGCGTGGACAGGTTCACTCGCTGGCCAGAGGCAATGCCTATGAAAGACATGACCGCGGAGACAGTCGCCCACACATTTATTACCATGTGGACCAGCCGTTTCGGGGTGCCGGCAACAATAACAACCGATAGAGGCAGACAGTTCGAAAGTCTTCTCTTTCATAAACTGTCAACTCTTCTCGGTGCACACCACATCCGAACAACGGCATACCATCCCTCCTCCAACGGGCTCGTGGAAAGGTTTCACCGACAGATGAAAGCGGCACTCAGAGCGCACACGTCACTAAGCCCATGGACCGAAGTCCTACCAATGGTGCTGCTGGGCATTCGCACTGCCGTGCGAGACGAACTTAAATGCACCTCCGCCGAAATGGTCTACGGCACTACCCTCCGACTACCCGGTGAATTTTTTCAGAAAACTGAAAAGAGCAGTGACATAGACTGCGAGAACTACGCCAGCCGGTTACGCTCGGTTCTCCAAAACATCCAACCAATCCAAACCAGGACTCAGTCACGCAAGGTCTTCATAAGTCCCGACCTTCACCACTGTAGTCACGTGTTCGTACGAAACGACACTGTGCGACGTCCACTACAGTGTCCCTATGACGGACCCTATGCAGTGTTGCAACGAACTGACAAAACATTCACGCTTTCAGTCAACGGCCGGACAGAAGTAATTTCAATTGACCGCATTAAGCCGGCACATCTCGCAAACAATGAGCTACAAGAAATTGATGCAACTTCGTGCACACACACATCGCTCGTATTACCCACAACCTCGCTAGGGGGAACCATGTAGCGGCTCCCAGCGAAGCGCGAAGGAAGAAGAAGTGCCCGGGCGATCATGGCCTCGCTCGGAGCTCGAGACAGCACACACACCAAGGAACAACGGCACCCGCAAGGTCGGCTCGTCACGTCTCAGATTTAACCTAATGTAAATAGTGTAAATAAATTAGTTGAAGCTCAGTACTTTCGGGTCCTTGGTGATTTTTTTTCGTGAATAAATAAAAAATAAAAAACGCTCTGAAAGGAGAGGTACTTTTTGTTGAAGTTCGCATTGCCAATGCAAAATGAACAGAGAGTTTGTTTTGCTACACCAGGACGTTTTTGTGCACTTGCCATGTCTTGTTGAGAGGTCGAGTGACTAGAATCAAAACCACCATGTCTGCACTGGTGATAAGAACAACATAGTGATTAGAAAGGAAATAACGTTTCGTGCCACCGTAGTAGAGAAGTGAAACAGACGCAGTAGAACAAAGCATGCAGTGGAGGTCGAGGCTGCCTTTAGGTAGTTTATGTAACTTACGTCATTTTGTGGCTGCTTTTCTTTTTCTTTTTTTTTGCTATAGCCTAGAAGTTAATTTGACTAAATTATCTCTTCATTGACTATTTATTGTAGCTCCAATTCATTGTTCTTGTTTTAACTTTTGTACAAGGAAGGCATTGCTCACACCGACCAGCCTCCGAAGCAAATTTGGCCACTGTAATAATTTTACCGATGAAGAAGGGTGATGTGGATAATTGCGACCCTGTGCCGAAGTGGTTCCCATACCCGGAACTATACCCGTACCTTGCCTCTGATTTCAGCGTCGAAGGTTCATAAAATTTTTTGAATAATGCTTAGAAATTTTCAGAAGTATATTTAATATTTCTCAAAAAATATACTTAGGTATTTAAGATAGCGTTGCAGTTATACCGTAGTCGCACCATGGAGTCTGACGGTATAATGGATATGCCGAGGCCGCAAAGGAAGACTAGTTCTTGTTTTAATTTTCACTTTTGGCAAGACCTGGAGTGTAAAGGCCCGTTCACACTCTTGCAACCGAGTACGACTCGGTACGACCCAGAGAGACGAGATCTGTTGAAACTCTCCACAAATTTCTTGGGACGAGGAACACACTGGTACTCTGGCACTAGTGCCACTAAATCAGCTACGCTTCAGAGTAACGACACTTGGCCATATTGTGGCTTAAAATCATGGTTGCCAGTTATCTGAGCTTTATCTGAATCACAGGAAACGCTTTCCGTCCACCACAAATGTTTAACGTCCGCGACAGAGAAAAGCAATATTACATGAGCTTTCTAACACCGAATCGAAGGCTGGGGAAGTGGTCTTCTTGAATCATGACGATCTGCAGTAGCGTCTGCTCCACAAGCCCCAATATGGCGGCGCCCCTAACAATTTCCCGGGACGGAGTGCCGATACTCTAAGCGCAGCTCATTTAGTGGCTCTATCTGGCACCATCTATGCGGTGACCCCGGAACTGCATTTCACAAGAGCGAAGGTTTTGCGGGATTTCCAAGGTCAAACGTGCGTAATACCTATAAGAAAGACTCGTTTATAACGTTGACGAAATTTCTTCGAGCCAAGAAAGAAAGGATAATCAGAAAAGTGAACAATACACTCAACCCACCGTAATTTATTTGGGCAGGTCTTACGTTTCTGGCATTGTATCAGCGACTCTCAGCAGAATTATCTCAAGATAACTTTTATATCCTAAATGAGCGCGCATTAGATTTGATTCCTAAACTAACCCGAGAGGTACAAAAAAACAGCTCCCATGCGAGTACCAGATAGTTTTCATACAGAAACCATTCGTTAAAAAGACAAGTAAAAACCCGTATTCAAGATCCTTTCGTTCGCCATTTTACCCCGCGGGAAATCCAGAACATTTACAGAAGCAACATGGTGGTTCTGTACTTTTTAAAGTGTTAAGTTTTGACGCAGTATCCTGTCCGTGGAAGCGTCGACAAGATTCTGCTTTCAGCAAACACTCTTAAAACGCTCGCGACAGCGCCGCATATCACGCTCTATCTCCCGGCGCGTGATACGGTGATACACGATTCCCACACTCTCCCGCGGTGTCTATCCCCAAACTTTCACGAGCCACAAGTCCAACGTTCGTGTCTAGCTCTTTCAGTCTAATTTCCCCGTTCCCTCGCTCAGGACGGCGTTTCAACGCGTTAAGTTCCCTCGACTCAAAACATTCTAAGTAGCAGCGCGGGCCTCGAACTGCTCTCCAGCCTCCGCCGGACGACCGACCCGTCAGTCCGATGCACTCGGCCATGCAATGTCTGCACTCTGGAGCCCGCATTTCGTTTCGTGCTCGCCGCGAAGATCAACAGAGAAGAAGGAACCAGAATAAAGACCCGGCAGTTTCGTCTGCGTCGACTGGGCGTCATGATTTACACATTCCGGCTGGCCAAGTTCGCTGTCGCAATGCATAAATACAGGCCGGGCCTGCTTTCGCTTTTTCTCTCACTCTCGTGAGGAGATTTTACTCCTGAAAAAAACAAATTTCGAGCTCGAGAGGGTCGACTGAGTCTGCGACTTCGCGTTTCCTTGAGTTTGTTTTCAAACTTTTTTTCTTTTCTTTTTTTTTTTTTTATCTAGCAGCGGCTGTTAGTGCTTCCGGTTTCTGAATGTCGTCTGCTATTATGGCGATGCGCGTTCTCCCTTTGATATACGGGGAGTGCGCGCGACAGCAATCACGTTTTGGGACGCACATTTGTTTGGCCAGCTGGAGAACTCGGCTCTTAAGAAAGTTGGTTTAGAAGTCAGAAATGCCCGTTTGTATGCGACCGTGTGAGTAAATATGCGACGGTGGCAAACGGAACAAAGCGTCACCTTATTTTATAAATATAAGAAAATAGTTTTTTGTGTTTTTTTTTTTTAGGCAGAGTTGCAGAGCTTTTGGCAGGGCAGGAAACGTTGACATCGTATTTGTTTCCTTACGGGACGATACTTATAAACGACTCGAATACAGAGAGGAGGTGCGCCAAGCCCAGGTTTTGCAAACTGGAAAAATTAACGTTTATCAGAATGGACCTATTGTTTTATGCTATTATTGGCTCTCTGCTTTGTCTTTGACCACTGTGTATAATAGGCTCTAATTTATAAAAAATAACACGAAATGATTTGTGCAGTCTCCTTCGCTTACGGCTATTAGACTGACGAGTTAGAAAAATAAGAATGAAGTAATCTAAGAAATATGGCACAGATTGCATATTGATTTATTGATTTAGAATGCTACCATATCCTTTCAAACATGGTAGGAGGGCTTACATGATATTTACGCTTGCAACCTAGATAAGGTAGCAGCTTAGGCTATACTTATGCAACTGTTAAAGGGACCATGAAGTGAATTCTGAGCTGCAATAAATGATTTTATATTGAGATTTTACTGATCCCCTATTGTTTAGTGAGTTAAGAAAAAGCTGGTACACGAGAGTAGAGAACTAAAAGCCTGCTTTTAGGTACGCAATTTCGAAAGTATAGCGGACTATTTCTTATCTTCTTTCCTTCGAAAGCCTTCTGCCTTTTCACCCTAATACATCCGTGATACCCAACTTCCAAGCACGTCAGCCGACCCCAGCTTACCGCATTGAGCACAAGCGCGCTGCGTCGCTCGGATGTGTGCGCTCGTCGACAATCATTCCGTCGACGAATATTTGGATTCGCGTTCGTAGCCAATGAGTGCCTTGGCGGCACTTATCATTACTGGCGAATGATAAGTTCCATAGTGTGCTTAAAAAACACGGTGGGAGCTTTTTCTTTTTTTTTTTTGTTGACAACTTTCTGAAGTTAGCACCGTCAAAGTAGACAATCTGACATTACTCTTTATTTACATCGATGAAAGCAAAATTAGTCAGACGGGCCAGTCGTGGAAGGCCGACCCGAGAATAGAGCTGAAGGCCGCAGCGCTCCTCCGGTGACGTCACACGAGTAGGCTGGCGAGTGCCGCGGTAAAGCGCTGGATTGAAGGCGTCGCGTATAGATTTACCGACGTAGTATGGCATTTTTATTGATTGACACAAACGTTTGTTAAGAGGACAAACGGGAGTTATAAACATGTATATGACTGGGAAACATATTACACGGGCAGCTGACCAGGACGATCAGTTATTGTTATGATATGCGAGAACAAGGTTAACGACGTTTCGAGAAAGACGGGTTTTGGTTTAGGCAACCAACTCTTAGGTGCTTTAATTATATCTAGAAGCAAGTGGACATAAACGAACATAGAATACTTGCCCTGAAACGTTATCTTAAGAAGTGAAGGACCCGCAAAATGCATAACAGCAACAATCAAGTAAGTGCTGCTCGCACATGCGTGGTTACTGAATTCGTTTGTGGAGCTAATTAAAAGAGTATTCAAAAATTGTGGACTGATGCTATTTTGGAGCTTAAAAAACATATAGTGTGTTCAAATGTAATTTTTAGAAGAAGTAAACAAATAATTTCGTCCTTTGACGTTCTTACTGGCTAATGCTGCAACCTGATTGACTAAAGAGTGTTAGTAAAGATGGCAGGGAACTGTCACGCCCTGCGCTTTTTAATTTGTCAGTGAGAATATTTGCGTAGCCATACCACTGCAAGCTTGTCCGTAAGGCCCGCTTTAGACGGGGCAATTTCCCCCAGCAACTTGACGTCGCAACACCAGCAACAATTTGCTATCATCGTCTTTACATTTTATTTTTCTTGCACTATCTAGACACAGTAGTTACTCGCTATAAACGTGTTTTTATACATTTAAATGGTGTTGAGAATACTAACTCATCTTTTTGGAACGGTCTACATCCAAAAAACGATGAATTTCAAACCAGAACCAAGCTTCTATAGTTGTCATCGTCACCGGCACGGGGTATCACATGAAAATATTGCGTCCCTTATTTGGCTGCTGCCGCTTCAAATGTCTTCGAATTGCTCCGAGTTGCTTCCTTGTTTCGAACCGGACCCGATCGCAGCAATTTGTGTCGATCTAGGCGTGGGAGGATCCAGAACTCCGTTTTTGGGGGGGGGGGGGTGCGGAAAATTTGTAAGGATACTATTCTCCCATTCTTTCTTGTGCACCGGCGGGTCCACCCATGTTAAATTGCCCTCCGAGAATGAGGGGAGGGGGAGGGGGGGGGGCCGCCCCCGTTGCCCCCCCCCCCTTGGATCCGCCACTGGATCTAGGGAAAGCTGGGAACAAACCGACAGCAACCCCAAAATTGCTGAGAAAGTTGCCCCGTCAGAAGCGGGCCTAACGAATCCGACCGGCATCCGGACGCGTCTATTACAAAGCGTTGCGTCGGGCCTTTGATATGTCAGACCCGATTTCCATCAGTGTCGAAACACGGCGCAGGTGGCCTCAATTCCCGAGCTCGCCCACTTCCGTCACAAGCGTCAGGCGAGCGCGTACGCGAGAAACGCTCCCATGCCCGTCGAGAAGGGGAAGCGTCGAGGCAGGCACGTCAACCGGGCTGAACAGACAAATAAAAGGAGGCTCCGAAAACGAGAGGCTGAGAAGAGGCGGACGGGACCATTCCGTCGGCTGTCAGCGAGAAGCTCAACACGCAAACCCGCGGCTCGGAACAAATACCGCGCCGCGGCTGACATCGAACAACGCGAGCGCTTCACACGACGCCGCCAGGATTTGGGAGCTGTCAGCGCGCCGGACAGCGGATGCGCCGAGTTCCGCCGACGCATTATTCTTATCAGGGCGATGTCGGATCAACGCGGACATCGCCTCGCTGAGAGAAGGGACCGAATTTTTCGCGCTGTGAAGTTAAAGGAGCCATGAAACGATTTTTCTACTTTCGTTAAATGCTACTTAGAATCACTCCATAACGTTAATAATCGAATAAACGGCAATGGCAGACGCCAAAGAAATTCGCGACATATGAGCATCGTTCATCTTCTCAACTCGGAGACAGAACAAGCGGCCACGTGGCTTGGTGCCTATTCTATGCCGCCAACGTTAATCATGGCCACGCACTTGGGTCGTCAAAGAAGAAAACGCGCGCTGAGTTCCAGGCATTGTTAGAGTCCGGCTATCCTCATCACCGCAATGGTTGGACACGAGCCAGTACCCGAGTGTCCGCCGAGGCAGTGATCGTTACGAGCCGAAGTCGAGTGCTCACGCAGTTCCCATGTCCAATCCATGAGCCGCGCTCGATTGTCTCCAGGCGGGTGGTTTCGATCCCACAACTACGTCATCAAGCTTTGCGAAGGCAAGACTGAAAGAAATAGTCCCCTTTATCCTCGCCATTTTCCCGCCACAAAGAAGCTTCTGCATCAGCGGCTGTCTTTGCGAGTATACTTGGACCAGACTAGGACCAGTACGCATTTGCAAACTCATGAACATTCCAACCCGATATTGTTTCATGGTCCCTTTAACGTTAATTAGGCTTATATAGGTATATACGGGGAGCAAGTGTTCTAAAATGCGTCTTTGGCGCATCGGCACGCAAAGATGAGGCACGCCAATCAAAGGCCAGCGTAGAGAACGCGCAGAGTGTGTGTTTGTGTTTGCGATGTAAACGAGGAAATCGGTCAATCGTGGATGTGGGCTCATAGGCACGTCTGTCACTGCCTCTACGGGCAGACAACGCGCTATGACGAGGCAGCCAAACTCGCACCATCATTGGTTCAGGTTAGGGCGAAACAAATGCACGTGGGTGCATTTAGAGGGTAAACAAACGCACGAGATGCTCAAGGAATAGACAAGCTTGCACGTCGTATATGGGCGTTGACTGACAAGCTAAATGAGACATATGTTGCGCCTTACCAGTACTTGCGCATCGTCAGCGACAGTGCTAAAATGATGTCAAAGTTGTAATCATGTCCTGAACTTAACGACACCATATAGTTCGAAGCGCCCTCCGGCATGTCCGAGAAAATGGCCGTTCAAGCCATGCCGCTCCTTCGGCTCAAGAGAGTGTCACTCCGAATCTCCTGCGCACGCATACCGTAGCCTGCTCACATCGCTCGGTCGATCCTCGCTCAGGTTTAGATGTATTTTGTTGCTTCCTTCCCCCCATACTCAATACAAAACTCCCAATCTGTTTCGTCTCTTTACCTAAGACAGATGACGTACAATAGTTGCACCAGTAAATATAAGGCAGTTCAGTAGGCTTGACACAAAATCCTCGCATACGCGGAGCAGAATGAACTGTAGTCGCAAATTTAAAAAAACACTGCAAAAAAAAAATTGAAGGGGCCTTATTGGGCACAGATTCGTCTGGCGTCGCACCAGGCTCGAGGAGGAGAAGGAAAGAAGGAGGGAGAGGAGGATTGGAGAGAAGGAAGGAGAGGAGGAATAGAGAGTGACAAGAGGAGGGGTGAGGAGGAAACTAAGAAAGAGCCCCCCCCCCACAAAAAAAAGTTTGTTGTGAAAAAAAATTGAAAAAAGGGGGCATGCGGAAGGGTGGAAAGTTGGGCTGGTTACTATACTCGTTTCAGCTTCAGTCAGGACGCAGCGGACGCAGGCCATCCCAGCCAATCCAGCGTGGAGAGTGTGATGTATGACCTTGAGCTCCTGCATCGCTCTGCCCAACCGGCAGGTCAGGCGATTTCTCCCGGCGCTGGGTCGGCTGCAGAGCTCTTCGTGGCGTCCACTCGCTCGGACTGAAGGTGGAACGGAGTATAGTTATTCATCTGGTTTAGCAATACTGTC